>JAQGBH010004500.1:0-16565 GCA_034698265.1 Sminthurinus aureus
CGGAAACATTAACTAATGTTTGTGTAATGTTTTCCATACGGTCGGATTTTAATGTTTCGAGATTTGCAGTGTATGCACACTATGCATATGAAACGGAATAGTTACACCACAAGGGAAAAATTGTACCCACTTGTCCTAAATTTCCTTTTTTACTTGTCCATCTCACTCTAATTTTTGACTAGAGTCTCGAGTTGAGAGTCTTCTAAAGTTTTCTATTATTACAATCTACAAGCATTTAATCTACTTGTACTTTCGCACAGCCAGATGAAGGAAAAAATCAGTTCATTTTCATAAGCACGTATGCGGATTGTACATTGTACATTATATTATCGTACAAGAGAACTAAGTTCAGTGGAGAGGCAGAACACTTGATTTTTTTGTGTCTGTTTGATGCTTGATGCCTAATGTCCACATTGAAAACAATGTGTAAGTTGTATCTGTAATTTCATCCAAATTTAGCTTGTACAATGTCCATCCACATTTACATCTTGTTCATTTAAGCTTTCTGATTTCCTTTTGTTTCGTTGTAGCATGAACAATGAGCAACTTTATCTCAATGATTTACATTTTCAACTTGTACTCGGCACTCGACGTTGTCAGTGGATACTCGACTCTTGACACTCTTGTCCACTCAATAATGTAAAATACGTGTTTAATGACTGCTAACTTTTTAATTTTCTGCCTTTCAATATGATTCGAAACAAATTAAAACATGGTGACAATCAAACTCATTCACAATGCGCTCTCCATATTCCAAAAACTGTACATTGTACACTGTACACACTACACACAAAATTGAATAAATACAAAGTCCACTCTCAAATTCACAATTCACTTAAACTGTGACCACACTCGAAACTCGATAGTCGAAACTCGAAACAAGAATCTAAAAAGGGTCATTTTTTCCTTAAACAGTCGTCGAGTGATTGAATTGAATGGAATTGAGTAGACCATCGAATCAGAAAACAAAAGGCAAGGAAAAAAAGATAAAAGGCCAAGTCAGCAAATTAAATGAAAACAGCTGTAGAAAACATTCAATCTTAATGAGGATGGTGACACTGGTGACTGTGACGACGTCAAGTCAAGCCAAGTCAAGTAAAAAAGAATCAATGAGTGAGGAAAATTTACAAGGGATTAGTGTTTAGCGTGTGCATGTGCCAGGACATGATTTGTTTGGATTTGTGATTTACAATTAAAAAGTGTTCTATATTCTATAATATATTACAAATTATGAGCTTATTTGGACAGGAAAAGAAACACTAATGTCAATGACTCTGGAGGACAATGTTTTCTCTCCTTTTTACAGCCAGTACATACAGTCTACAATCTACAAACTACACATGGAAAATGGAGAACTGTACCACGATCATCATAGATTTATTATACATGCATGAGTTTTTGAGTCAAAGAGTTGGTCATTGGTCATGTAGAAAGTCTTAGCAGCTTTACGATCAAAAACACACATGTAATGTAATGTTCGTAATTCAATTCAGTTAGATGCCAAATACCAATATCACTAAAATAAAATAAAATGAAATGCAGTGCACCACCTAAAATTTAATGTAAAATAATGCAGTGCATTTTTTTCATGAAACAGAATGACACGCGTGGGAGAAAATTATACAAGAAAAAAAAATAATTTGCCTCGTTCATTTCACTTCACTACACTCTACACTCTATACTTCGTAGACTTGCTTTTATGCTCTGTATTATATGTTGTTCTCATCACGCACACTCATGTCTCATGTCTTAGATCTTACATCTTACAGATGTCTGATCTTGTGTGTCTAATCACAGTTTCTGTGTCAACCCAATTGCAAACGCAAATTTAAGTGACAGTGACAGTAACAGAGCAGAGCAGACTTGTGATAGCGCTGTATGTAATGTTGTTCTCTTTTTATTACACATATGTATTGTGTATGATGTAGAATGTTTGGTGTTGAAGATGTCCATCCAAACTTTTTTCACGCTATCAACCTCAATCATGTATAATTACAAATGTAATAAAAAAATCAAAATCAAAATCAAATGCATTTAATATGTCTGCACATAAAGAGCATGAAAGATGTAAGGTAAACATGAATGAAGAAGCATTATAATTATAGCTAGGGAAAAAATCATACAGCATTCAATGTACGATGTACAATGTATCTACAATATATCAAAATCTCAAGATGAATACATTGTTTTTTGCTACTCCTCATTCTGTTTCTGCACATACACATTATACATTAGACATCCATGGAAGATGCAAGAGGACTTATTATGTTGTCCATGTGAGTAATAGCACCTACCCATTACCCATCTTTTAACATGGCAAAAGATTCAAATTATGTCCTCAACGTTGTCATCCCTCTTTTCCACAAATTGCAAAGTACATATAGGTTGATAAACGAAGCCAGTTTCACATGGTCAAGTCACATGGTGTACGGTTTATAATGGATGGTCAGAATTCAGAAACTATACGTGATGTAGCGTAAGCAATACCAGTCTTTTTCATCGATGCATGTAGATAATAAGGACTCTGCTGTTCCTGTCTTTTCCACATCAACATCAACACCAACACCAACAAAACAACTAGAGACTAGATATTTTAATTTCCATCAGGCGACAATTCCTCACCAAACCAATCTAACCGTTTTGCTTTTATCTTTCGACTCATCGCAATTTTTTTTCTAGATTCTAGATCCTTCTAATTCTTCTTTTATGTACAGATGATCCTGCAGATTACAAACTGTATCAACTTCTACCATTATAATTTTCTCCACTCTTGTGAGTAGCCTTTAGGCACTTAAAAAAATGCGTGTCGTATAAAGATTACAGAAAGATATGCAGGTGAAAAAGATAAGATTTCTTTACTATCCACGTCTAAAAAGCTAAAACCTAAAACATTTTTTCTCTACTTTGTACTTTTGTCTTTCCATTATTTAATTATTAAGTGTGCTACAACCTACAACTCTGTCCAATTCAATTTATTGAAAATTGCATTGAAACATTGAAACAAAATGAAATGCAACATGCGATGCACAAATCACACACATGCTTTTGTAATGACCATGTGAGTCAAATGCCGTTAAATTTTTCCCTCAGCTCTCTTCTTCATTTGATCTCTACCTTTTTACTCGTATTATATTATGACAAATTAAGATATGAGAAGATGGATGGAAAAAGCTAAAAGAAATATTTTCTGTGCGTATCTCATTTCAACTTTTTAAATTATGATTGGACCATTTTCCATTTTCCATTACACTGTAACATTTAACTGTTAAAAGGAAATGGAGACGTAAGAAGGAACAAGAAAAGGATGATTTGCGGAAAATGAATACTGTGTCAGTATAAAAAAGTCATCACTTTTTTGTTCACATCTCTATTATCTGTACACTGTACATTGTACAACGTCCATGTTCTGCTTCTTCATCTTGTACTGCACTGTGCGGTGCTCTGATCTCGTATCATCAGGCAACTAGTGTTAATTCAGAATTCACACAGAAGCTGCAGAGGAGAATAATGACAGCTTGTCAAATGTTTCCAGTAAAGTTTGCTATAGTGTACAGAACGAACAACAAACGGGAGGGAAAGAATAAGACATCAAATGACAATACGGACAACTCTTTTTTGTTTATTTAGTTTTTTCATTCCACTCAGTCTGTTACAATCATGCTCAATGCTCCTGTTCATGCTGATTCGGATACTCTGAATCAAAATCCGATTCAACTCGAATACTTGTTTACTGTTTACACTATACTACTGACTTACTTGTTACTTGTTAATTTACTACGTACTGGATGTCAGTACTCAGTACGAGTAAAATGTAAAAAGTAAAAGAAGGATGAACAATCAACATTTCGACATGGAGAAAGAAAGAAACTGAGTCAAAAATGTATAGCAAGTTACAAGTTGAAGCCACCTAATACATAATGCATAATGTAATGCTTGAAGCTTAGAGACTAGAGACATGATCACATGATACACAGAAAATTCTTTGTCTTAACCACCATTCTCCATGGTACATAGCACTGTGATGTTCGATGTTCGGCTGTATCCGATAGACAGAGTTGTCTAGATTCTGGATTCTGGATTAAGAGGAGGTGAGAACATCATTGTTTTCAAATGTTGGAGTGAACAATCAACATGTTCATTTGATATGACGTTGAATATTTTTTTGAGTTTGAGTTGGACTTGAATCTTGAATTGGGATTTGGATTGAGCAGCATCATCAAGAAAATAAGAACAATTGTTCCATTCTGTCCTTACACATATAGACAAAGAGAATCAGAATCAGAATCAAGTCAAGTCAACATAATTATTATGCTAACTACATACAGAATTCTGTGTATGCCGTATACATGGATATCTTGTGAATCGTTTGTTTGTCTTTCGGCTCTGTGTTTCTATTTCACCCTCTCTCTCTCTCCGTCTTTATCCAATTCCTATTGTATTGTAAGTTGTAAGCCTGATTCTCTGTTCTCTATCTTATTATTCCGTTTGTGCATGAAGCTCCTATGCACGCATGATGATGCATCTCTCCGTCTCTCTTGTTCTCCCTATCTTACAACAAACTTTTGTTGGACACACACATGTATGTATAATGTGTACTCTGCACTGTGTACGTAAGATTAACGTATTAACGTAGTTCGTATGCATTTGTTGTCTTCATCTTCATCTCACGGTTGAGCAGACTTGTTTAGCAAAAGCAAAGTTTGAATACTCAATAGTTAAACTTTAAATCTCTGGGTACAATACATGACTAGAAGTCCGTAAATTAAGTATGAAATCTACATGCCCAACAATCATATATGTATGTACACAATTGTACGATATAAAGCTTAATATTACTGTTCTGTTGCCCATTCTGCTCAATTCTCAATGCTCGACATATGACAAGTCAATTTCAGTTGAAATACGCATACGAATACGTACAATGTACAAGTACAAAAGAGTAAAGATTGCATATACAATATACTGCACTTTGTTTTATACACATCAAGTGCATAATCATTTGATAAGTTGCTCCAACTTCTAACTGACTGTGTAAAAACTTGAACAAAGAGTGGTGAATGCAGCTGTGAACTAACAAACAATTGCTCTACACTCTACAGTCTACACTCTATATACTACCCTTGCCTGTGACATCAAGTCAAGTTTACACTTTACCCCATTGTTGTCTTTCTTTGTTCCCGGAAGAAGAAGAAGATGGAGAAGAACAGAGCAAATTTTCTGATTCACAGGTAAACTCAACCAACCAAGAGAAGAAATAAATAAATAATAAATACGGACGAACGAACGAAGGAACATCCGTGCATACATGTTCCGTGCCTGTATTACATAATACATAATACGAGCCTAGAATCTCAAGTTATTGTTACGGTGCACAGTGTACAGTGTATCTGTACAGAATACAGAGTAAAGGGTAAAAAATCAAGAGAAATATGTCAACTAGACAACTAGACAAATGTACAATGGATAATGTACAGTCCGTATTGCCTACATTGTACTTGTGTAAGCATTGTATAAGCACCCTCAACAAGTTTAAGCGTATATCCATTTTTAATACATAATATTTCATTTTCTCATTCTTTTCTTGAAACCTAATGCTAATGTAGCGAGAGTTGCTATTAAATCTCTCCTGTTTATCTGTGTCTATGTCAATGTCTCTGTAACATGCTATGTACATGCTACGAGCTCTACTACCTGTACAAATTTTAACTAAGTGGTTAATATTATGACTCTGCTCGTTATTATTTGTTCAAAAAAGTATGTACCGTGACAAAAATTAAGAATGATTGACTTGAATAACAGAACTTTACAGTCGTTAGTAGATACACTACATTACGTTACACTGTATTACGAAAACTAGGTAACTACAAAGTACAGCGGACAAACTTGCTCTTGCTGTTCCTCGTACTTTTGACTTTGACAATGGGAAAATGCTACCAATTTCCAATTTGTCAATGTATTTTTTTCTCACTGTCCGCCAGTCTGTTGTCTGTTACAAAACCTTTCCTATCCTCTACTAAATACTAAATATGTTTCATATATTTAATATTTAGTAACACTGACTTGTGAGACAGTTTAACTCCAGATTTTTCCCTTTCCCAGGAATAAACTGTTTATATCTTGACGAATATTTAATGGAGAACATGACGATGAGGAACATAACCGTCAAAATTTCCATGCTCCTAATCTTCCATGCTCCTCCTCCTCCTCATTGTAATAATATTCAGAATTAAGAGGTATATCCAGTGTAAAACAGAAAAGAAGAATAATGAAAAAAACATTCATTGAACACAATGTCCACTCTAAATAACAGAAAAGGAACATTAATTTTTATTGTCAATGCCGTAAAAAATTACATGTCAATTGTCAATATACACTATACACCATGTGTTTGTGTATTTGCATCTTTAATGATTGTGCTTGACTTTGACTATTAAGATTTTTCAATGAATTGAGCATTGACTATAGAATATAAAAGATGCAAGATTTCATGAATCTTACATTTTGTGAAAAAGCCTTTCGCATTTCTTTGTTTTCTTCTTGTTCCTCTTGTACATAAAAAAGACAGTTTAACTGTTCAAACAAAAATAAATGAGCAAAGATTAAGTTCATTCGGTACCTCAAAAAAGACGGCACAAAAAAAACGACATTACCATTGTTATTGTTTGGATTGTGCGTGTCTGTTTCTGAGCATTTGAAAATTTGTGACGTGCCTCTCTGTGTGTATTTGACTCGAACGTAAAAAGTTTTAAAATCACAAAGAGCTTAGATGAAGAGGAGGCAAAAATATTAAATTATGATTTGTAGTTTCTACACCAAATAGCATACATTTCTCTGTCTCTGCGTTCATTCAGACTTTGATGCAGATATTTATTCGCTCAGTCAGTACAATGTTGTGTTCAGTGTTCACCTATATAGCTATTGCCTTTGGGATGTATCAGCAATCAGCATGCTGTATACAGTATACTGTATACTTTATACAAAAGTACGTATTACTTCTCCACATTCCATTCCATTTCATTACACTGCACAGCACAGCGACTATCCACCATTCCACTATGTGCTCGTGTAGAACAACTAAAACATTACGAGTATTTGTATTTTGTATATTAGATATTCACTACTATTGTATTAAATCTCAATGTCAAGTTGAAGTGGGGAGAAGATGAAAAAGTGTTGTGCAAATGTAAAACTTGTTGTTCGCAAATTAACAAAATTTCTCTTACTCTCGGCCTCTCTATCTTCCTTTCTTTGTATATCTCATCTTCCCGTTTAGCTTCAACTCTACATTATTCACAGAGAGAAGAAGAAAGATGGTCCCAACTGGCTATAAATTCTGGATTCGGGTCAGCTAGGATTTTTCTCAATGTCTAGTGTCTAGTGTCGAGTGTCTAGTGCCCAACGTGTAGTGTTTAGATTGCAGTGTGTACATATGAATATGAAAATTACATAGCTCACGGATCACGTCCCCTCAACAAATAAACAAAAGCTGAGCGTTAGGTCAACACAATATATATAATGAAACTGCTAGACAGCAATGAGTCAATTTCACTCAAATTTATTTCGTCTATCTATATGCATATCTCTCTCTGTCTCTTTCTTTCCTTCCTTCCATTCCATTTAATTCACGATACAACAAACAGAACACCAAACACAAAACACAATGCAGAATATCTGATGTACCTACTTAAAACGTTTAAAAACTTGAATTCATTACAAGATTCCTCTGTTTTCCTTTCTCTCTCCTTTTATTTTCTTTTTTCTTTTATTCCAACGGGCCAACAAATTAAGTAAATTCCACTTACAACTATAAACTATAAACTATAAGAAATGTAATGTATCATGTTCATGATACACACTGCACACTACAAACACTACAAACAATAACAGCGGAAACAGTACATGGTACATTGGTACATGTTGGATTCCGCCTCAACGTGGAAATGTACATACGCTCATTCATTTTTGTTCATTCATTAAAATTTGCATAGAGAACCACTAAATCTTCATCCATATTTGCTAGTTTACAATTTAAAATATTCTTTACTACAAACTACAGACGACAGTGGATAAGCGCAGATGTGTACGGTATGGAATTTTATTTAATAATACAAGAATGTTCCTTCATTTAATCTTTTGTATTTTGTGTTTGTACGTGTCACCATTTTTGAAGAATGGCAACAGCATCATAATGACAGCATAAAATAATATTTATACGAATACTAATATGAATTTTTCTTTTCCAGCACCAAGGCTAGCCTTTCATTAATACCAAATTACATATCAGAGATTTGAATTACATGTGCAAAAATACGAATGTACAATGTACATTTTAGATGGATCTTCCCTTTGAAAACCATAAACTTGTCTTACATGGAACAAACAACAATACGAACAATAGATGAAGCCGAAGACGGCGTAAAACGTATCGTACAATAATAATAATAATAATAATAGCTATGACTAACCGCCAGAATTACAGTTCGTAGTTCGTAGATCCATACTCCATGTTCTACGTGCTACGGTACTTTGCTTCCCTCACCTTTTAATTCATTCCGAGTTCTTCTTTGGTGTGTAATTACAGAGACCAAACGTAGAAAGAGATAATACGTCTACGTAACTTGATAGGAGATTACAAGTAATGGGTAAGTGAATAATAGCGAGATGTAGCGGGAATAGATCTAAAATTGTAAAAAAAACTAAGCAACAATGCTTGCTTTCCAGGTGAGACAGGTCGGACGTTGTTGTTGTTGTCGGACAAAACAAGATGCAAGAAAATACAAAATACAAGGCAGAATATCTACAATCTACAGAGTCAAATGGCGATGACCACATCAACTGAGTATTGAATAAGGAAATATTCAGAGGAGACGAGCAGAAAAATTTAAACTGAAATTTCAGTTATATGTTATGTTGATTCTTGAATCTTGATTCCGTTCAGATTGAGAGAACTTGCCCCTACTACAGTAGTAATAATAAGATGAGGATCGTGAAATCGATACTTTTGCATGCATTTTAGTAGCCACTAATCAATAGTATAGAGTATATTCAATGGAACTGATTCACTGCGATAATATTCAATATTCAATGAATGAAGTTTTAAAATTGAGACCAGTTGCTATCATAAAATCAACGACTACTGCACTACAAAAATTTATATCTTATATCATCTTCATCAGAATCATCATCATCAGCAGCCATCAGCCTACATATATGTGGGAGTTGAGTGACAAGTTTTGACGTAGTAACTTAATAATTCACTCCAAATATGATAATATGCATGTATAATGTATGCATAAAATTTCTAGGCCAAAAAGGAAAAGATGATTCAAGAAAGTGTAAAGCTGAAAACCGCATTCATGTACTCATGCATATGCTATTAAACATTAAATATTTTATGCAAAGTGGAGATTCAATAATAATAATAATAATAATATGCAATCAATTTTTTAGATTGATCTAGTTTAGTGTAGTTTTTATCTGTATAAAGTATAAAGTGTAAAATAATGTACTCGTACCTGTAATTCAAAATCAAGTTCACATAATAAATCCATTCCATTTGAAAAAAAGGGACATGTTTCAATTTGTACAGTGGGTTGACATCACAATTCCGAGAAGGAAGAACATGGAATAAAAAAGAACAAAATCAACATGATTAGTTAAAAATTCTATAATGTAGTAAATGTATTATGTACAAATCATTATCATTATTAATAATATTTTATGAAAAACAATGAGGCCAGACTTGCTTAAAGCTTAGAGTATTGAAAATTAAGTTAAGAAAAAAATGCAGCAGTGGAGAGAATTAAAAAAGTTAGTTGGTTTTTATTAAATGCATAAATTTTGTGCAGAATATTTAATATTTTATCAGCCTTTGTGCTATCTGCATTGAGCATTGAGATTTTAATGCTACCACATAAAAGTCTACATTACAATTACAACACGTATATATTGTATTGGAAACCTCAAAAAGTCATTAGAGCATTATTAAGGGTTACATTATGTTTATTTTGTGGCCAGCTTTCTCACTTGATAGAGATTTAGTTTGATCTTTGGGTAGACATACAAAGAGAGTGATAAAGTATGTCATCACCTGGGGATGAGCCAATGACTCTGCATGAGTTTAATCAATCCCCAGTCCAAAATACAAGATTTTCCCGTTAGCATCAAGAGGCTCAAGACTCGAGACGATGAATTGAATGTAGTGGTCATACGTTCATGCGTTGCTGTCTATCCACATCCAAATGTATATGCACTGTCTTTAGTCTGTACATGGGTGAAGTGTAAATGGTTGTGGATTCGTAGTAGAACTGTCGTAGCTAGTTTTGTTATGCTCTGTACTCTATACTGCGCACATACAACGTAATAATGCATGTCTTAGAGATCAGAGATGAGAGAATGACGAAGCATCATCATCACCCATCGAACATGTATGTTAAGTGTGTAGAAAGGAATACAAGTTGAAGACTCATAACCCTTTCTGTACAGAAATGTAAAACCAACTCATTGAAAAAAATGTTCATCATCATAATGCATAATGCTCGTATGTATACTTGCTCAGTCCATTGGCTATTACTGATGAACTTGGATTCAAAATATTATAAATTGTAAATGCAACTGTTATGGCAAGAAATTGCATAAAAATAGATATCATCAGAACTCAGAGAAGGTTTGGAGTTTGGGGTTTTTCAAACTTTGATACTTGATACAAATAAATTCCTGTCGATTGTCCACGTATGTAGTACAATTCAATTGAAACTATCTGTATTTTGAAATAAACATTATATTTCTATATTTCAACTATACTCTATACTGTATACGGTATACGTAGCGGTACTCTGACTCTCTTGACTTTTCTTGTATATCGAAGGTGACGTTGATCTTGAATCTTGATACGAATACCAATAAAATATAAAATGTGTATCATTATGCATAAACATTAGGAAAATCCGTACAATGATAGTATAAAGTATGACGCTGAATTAAAAAAAAACAACTTTTAGTATCTAATACAATGTAACATCCTTAAATGTGAGAGTTTTTGCACATTCTGCAATTTTTGCATAGCATAGCCACAGGATATGAATGGATGCAATTCAATGCAATCCAATGGAATGGAATACAATGTACAATATACAACACAGCTCAACATGTACTTATGCAAATTTGTTTATTGGAGTGCACCCTCCAAACTGGAAATAACTATATATTCTCTAAAATATTTTCACTGTCAAATGTAATTTAATTCCATTCTTTGATTCAATCCACTATATAAGGCACAACTTAACTATATAAGGGATCTCAAAGTATTTTTATTACCTCATGGTTTATGTTATGTATTATGTACTAAATACTGAACCCGACCTCGTGCAAACAGAAAACAGAGCAATCAATTCATATATACATACATTAAATATATTATACATATATTATGTATATTGTAAGTATGAATTGACCTCCATGTGGGTGTGGTGTTCTTTCCTGTCTTTTCTCACACTCTCATCTTTTATTTCATTCCGTATCTGCATTTTGTATTTTATTCATCTTATTCTGATCTCAAATCCTATTACCTATTAGCTATTAAATTTGCAGATTGCAGAGCGTACAACTATTCATCATACTTGATACTTCATACATATGCAATTAGAATTGGAGCCGTCACACTTTTTTTCCATTTAACTTTTTTACTCCTTTTCTTTCTGAGAAAGGAGTAGAGCATTCATTCATTCATTCATGTATTCATTGTAATATATTATGTAGAATTAGTATTGCTGTTCTCTATTCTCCATATGATACATATATCATATAATATTATGGCTGTATCTTCACGGACAATCTTTTTTCTATGTTGATATTTATCTGGATTCTTGACATGGACATATTCGACGATTCGACGAGTACATTTGTCTATACTAGATACTAGTGGATAGTGGAAGTTGCAACTTTTCAACCATTGGAGAAATGCTGAAAAATTACAATGCAGAGTCATATGAAAATACGTCAAGTACGATACACGAAATCTAATCGAAATATCGTAAACCTTAAACCTGTATAATAAATAGTTGCATATATGTAGAAAGGGAGGTAATATTAATGAGCAACTATTATTATTATTATATATGACAATACATTTTTACGACGGTTAGTATTTTTTTTTTGTTTCGTTCCAAACCTGTCCTACTGTAATATCAGCATCAGTATCAGTATCTCATATAGACACTAGCCACTAGACACTCATACAGACTTAGAGATACATGGTACATGGAAAATGGAGGATTTTTTTTATTACATTCGTGATTTCAAATCGTCGTCAAATTTGCACCACTTTATAAAACAATTAGTTTCCTGCTACTGCATGCACTTTTTACAATACATAATACATACATATTCAATACTGAGGACTCGGGACATATTGAATTTGCATATTAGCAGTAGGCAGTAGCAGCAAGTCGTTGGTGGTTGGGCCTATTGATTAGTATTTTTTATACATTTCCTCCATAAAAAAATTAACAGGTACAAATGTGCATAACATTAAGATAAGTACAATATAAAGTATGAAATAATGAATGCCATCTTATGTCCTTTTAACTTTTAATCTACAAGGATGACGGAAAACTGTGAGGTGAGCCAAAGAGTGAACAGCCCAAAAATTTATGACAATCGTAGTCGTATTTCTAATTTCCACTTTTATTCCCATCATTAATATGTGATTATTATTATTATGTATTTTGTAGTTTATATGAGTTTATATTGAAGAAAAACAGGACATTATACATTATACCACTAATTCCACTGACCCAAAGTCCAATTTCTACTGTCCGTTTTACAATGTAATTGAGGACAATTTACAAAAATTAATTTAAAAATTGATTAACTATTGACTACTAATGAAATAAATACAATGTGGTAATAAAACAATAATAATAATAATATAATATGATCTTATATGTACACTCATGAGAAGAACCATTTGTCTTTTGGGGATAAAACACAAAAAAATAAAAAATACAAGTGGATAATCGTACACTGGACACTGAACGTTTTATGCTCAATGTTCAATGATGTTTGTACATATTAAACTTGATTTTTTCCACTCAATAAAGATGTTCATTCTTTCCTATTAAAAAAGGCTTTTGCTTTTTTATTTTGTGAAATGATTGATTAATAAAACGATTTAGTATAGAGTACAGCTCTCTCTTTTTATACTAAAAACATATTGTTTGGCAATTTGCATAAAGGTGAACTTTAATGTAGATATGTACACAAAACGCAAATGTTACCTTGTGTTTATAGAGTGTACATTGTACATTATACAGTTTGCTAAATTGAACTTTGAATGGATGTTCCATAAAGAAATTGAAATGATCCCTACGAGCTCCGAGCAAAAACAGGTAGGTAGCTCGGGATATTATTTAGACTGGGTAATAATAATATACATGAACAAGCACGCACTGTGTGCGACTTGGCCCGCGGCGCGCTTTGCGCTATGGACAAAGTCGCTAATTTAGAAAGACAAAGTTTTTGTCAATTTTGACCCACTTACTGTGCGACAACTCGATGCTCCATGATCGGTTTCTAGTCAATTCGGGAAATTGACTAGAAACCGGTCATGAAGCATCTTACACATCATTTTTACTAGTGCTAGTAAATCATAATAATTAATGCGTTAATAATAACAAATATTGCATTATTAATTATTAATAATATTTAATAATTAACGCATTAATTAAATTAATTAAAAAAACGTACACCTCTGGTGCCGTGTGATTTCCTTTTCTCTTTTATTTCTCCATACACACACATTTTCCAGCTACTTCATGCTAAAACTGTTTTTTCTATTAAATTAAAAAATAGCTGGAAATGACTAGAAATTGAAATTCTGTGTTTTCAGATGCAGAACTTAATGGAGTTTATGCCCATTTTTTACTTTTCCTAAAACGGCATCTCTTGAGAGTGGATTCTTAATAATAATATTTAATGGGAACTTTTAAATTAATTACACGATTATGGCACTAATAATAAAATCAAATCTTAAGACACGTAAAATATATTTGCTTTCATCATCATCAGCATCAATTTGCAAATTCACTTTTGTTTTTCGTACTACAATAGTAATTATTTTAAAAGTCTCCATGAATATTATTATTAAGAATTCACTCTCAAGGGATGACATTTTGGGAAAAGTAAAAAGATGGGCATAAACTCTATTAAGTTCTGTATCTGAAACCGCAGAATTTCAATTTCTAGTTATTTTTTTTTAATTGATTTAATTGAATGAATGAAAGAAATTAAATGGAAAAAACAAACAAATGAAAACAGTTAGCGTCAAGTAGCTGGATAATGTGTGTGGAGTGTGGATATGGAAAAAATAGCAAGGGAAAATAACACGGCACAAGTGCATAGAAAAAAATATATTATACATTTTTTTCTATGCACAAATGTTCTGCATTAAACTTCAGCATTACGTCATTTTTGCACACGGTTCTACGTCCAAGAGTTCGCGAAAATTCAAAATTTGACCTCTGGTCTGGTTTTTGTCCATTTTGACCGACTTAAAGTTGGCAACTCGATGTTTCCATGCCAGATTCGGATTCAGCAGGTCCGAATTGACTAGAAACCACTCTCATAACATCAAATGCTCTATTTTTTAATATTGCTAGTAAATAATAATAGTGGGGAGTTAAATAGATTAGGTAATGAATCATCACTGTATATTCCTCCATAAATTATGTATTATAATGTTGATACCGGAATATGACTACAAATACTAATACCTGTTACATTTATTCTCCTTGAATTATACTATTCTATCTTTAAGTGCTCATCTTTGAAAACCAATACTTTTGTACTGAATGATTATGCACATTAATAAAGTTCAACAAACAAACAAACAAACAAGCTGTCAATGCAGTTTAAATTGAAATATATTGAACGGCGCCAATACAAATGAGAATACGAATACGAATGAGTAAAGCAAACCGATAATACTGAAATAAAGGGTATCTTTCAAATGAGCTGGATGTTGCCGGAACTTCTTCTTTGGTTTGAGTAACAGTTATCCTGTCGTTTCTTTCTCCTGTAGCATGTACAACTTGTAAGGAGTTTAGATTTTGTTCAAGTCACCCAGTAATCACACATTTTCTGTCATTTTTAAAATGGTAAACGTTTTATTTTCTATCAACGGGCCATCCACTCCTGCAGGTCAACAACTCCATCTTTATTTTTATCGTGAGAGCTTAAATCGTTATCAACGCGAGTAAAAAAATTGTTATCATGCAATTTCGCAGGCTCCATTCTCTTCCAGTATTCTCGATACTCCGCATTCGTTATTTTACCGTCGTCATTAGAGTCAATGTCAGCAAAGCCGTACGTGGGGTCACTCATTCCATACGAAAAATACGGCCCCAATATTAGACTGATGCCGATGGTTAAAAACAACCCCAAACACGTAAAGTAACTTGACATAATTGCTCCAAATCTTTTAATTGCGGCGTTTGAAACAATTTCCTATAAATACATAAAACTTCAGTTTTATATGCTGAAAAAGTGTGGTATACAGTTCAATTTTGCATGACGTTCAATGTACTGATCCTCAAGGGCCATTGGTATAATGTAGCGTAATTTAAATGTAAACATACTTAACTGTTTCGAAACGTGATGAACTCTGTTTTGGCCTCAAGCACGTTTTAAATATTCACCAAGTAACTTGCAAAAGCTTAGTTCTATTCTTACGGGTTTAAAGCACTTGTTTGATAAAAGTTGAAAAAATTTCCTTAATGCTTGTACAGGCACAAAGAACTGTCAAACGTGCACAATGTAAAAAAGGTTGGACTTGTAAGTCATTCATTCGCAAATTGTAAATAATACATTGTGTCATTGATTTAGATTCGTGTGCGTGCACCACCGCGGCAAGGAGTCAAAAGCTATGAACCAAAAACAGTAAAACTACTCTAAGCTGTCATTCAATTCCTATTAATCGTTTTAAAGACGTATATACTGCCAGACCTTCAATCTTGAAATGCCAGTCTACAAAATAACAGCGTATAAACAAGTTGGGTCCAACTAGTTGACCTGTGACCAAACCCGGCAATAAAAAACCTTCTTTTCAATATTTTCTGCCTCTATACGAGTTCAATCCATAAACGGTATCATTATAATTATTCGGCTTTATTAACGTGTTCAGAAGACAGCTGCATACAAATTACAATAAGTAAAATGTACACTCTGAAAGTACATTCAGTTTTCACCTGCCTGAACACGGCACAATACACTTACAAAAATTAAAAAGGTAGCCAATTACAGGGACTGGCACTTACTGCCGGCACTTTTTAGAAGGCCGTAACTCATTGAAGGAGTGACGGATATTGAAACAATTTTAATCTAGGAGATAGAAAATTTTATTTCGTATCCAATGAGCTTTAGAACTCATTCATACCTGTTCGCGTTCAGGAGTTATGGCCCTTCGCCCAAAAAACACCCCAGGTAGAAATTACTTTTTGGTGTTTTGGGTGCAAGTTATCGTATTTTCGTAAAAATGGTCGCACAAACTTTATTTTAGGCTTATTTTT
>JAQGBH010004501.1:0-16561 GCA_034698265.1 Sminthurinus aureus
TCAAGGGACAGAATTTTATGTGATGCTTATGGGAGGACGGGGAAAAGCATAATGAGAGAATCTACAGCATTCTCATTTTCCAATAATAATATTATAATACAAATTATTATGTCAAAGTTCATTGGTTGACATCAAAATCAGAAAGATCTCCGACAGAATTCAGAAGGCCTTATTTCGTTCTTGTTGATTTTTCCTTTTTCTCAGTTTCCGTTTCCATGTAAAATTAGATTTTTACAATATTTTAAAAAAAGGAATGTCTTAAAAACCGAGACATTACAGCACATTTCCATTTTCATCCAGAAACAACGAAAGTTGTTCTATTCTTCTTGCAAATTTAACAATTCACCTTTTATTTCCTCGTCCACGAGCTTGTTTGTTTCATCTCTTCTCTTTTCTCTTTTGTGTTTTCATCCCGAGACTTGCTAATAAAAATCATTTTCACTCACATTCAAATTCCCATTCTCACTTTCACTTTCGTTGAGTTTGAATTTGAATTTGAGGGGATTTTCATCTCATCTCATTTCCATTTCGACTCAACTCAAATCAAGTCTGTTCATCCTTTGCTCTTCTTCTTTGTTATGACGACCTTTTATCATCCCTTACAAAGAGAATACGAAAATAAGAGAAAAGAGATGAAAACATCTCTTAAATCCTCAATTTCTTGTTTTTTTATGTGTTTCACAACTCTGAGAGAAAGAGAAAATAGAATGAGGACTGTGGCCGTTCTTAATTCTTGTCCTTTAATAAATTCATATAAATTCAACATGATGGACGAATGAGTCACTTTCCGATCCAGATTTATCCACAACAGAACAAAATTGTGTGTGTACTTGAGAATGAATTTCCTTGATATCAAATCAAAGTTGGAGTTGGAATTTGGATTTGTTGAGTCCATTTACAAACTTTTGCCCCGTGAAATTTCCCTTCGTTTTGTTTGGCTTTGGGTTTTAGGCCGAGTTCAGTTGAGTTGGATTGAGTTGAGCTCCATTTTCGCATCATTTTGTATTCTCTTTCTTTTTTTCTTTGAATGTTGAATGTTTTGGTCTGCTTTAGCTCGTTTAGTGTCTCAGTTTCAGCATGTTTATTATAATTTTATTAGACAAGCCCATCGAACAGCAAAGGAAAAACAAATCTTTGTCTTTTTCCGTTCTAGTTTCTCTCTCTTTCGAACACAGCTGGTAACTTTTCTTGCCTCTTGGCTCTGGCTGCTGGCAATAAATTGGAACTAGAAGAAGATGAAGAACATGGTGGTAGTGATGAAGAGATAATTTTTTCCTCGGAGGAGAGAAGCAGAGATCCTAAAAAACTTGTCTCAACTTGTAAACGGGATCAAATAACGAGCATTTAACACAAATTTCAGCACGGTTTTCATCAAAACGACGACTGGAAAATCGAGAAGAGGGAAATGGAGAATATTTATTAATCCATTTTCATTCTCCATGAAACCGAGTGCATATTTTGCCATTTGCACGTTTATTATTCATTACGATTTGCATGAGAAATGAGGATGCGGATGCAGACGGAGATGAAAATGAAATAAACCACTTTACTTGACCGAGTTGAAATGAATCTCTTTTGCGATGAGTAATTGTTATTCGCACTAATGCTCAAAATTTGTCGTGGTTACAACTGAATCTGAATTTGGATCTAGAATTTAGATTGAGATAAAATGTTGTCACATTTTTATGTGGATTTCATCAATGATTTCTCCACGATTGAAATTCCAGCTTCAATATTCCAAATGCGTTTTAAATATTCAATGGATTGCTGGGCTGAGCTTAACAATCCCGAGAGATGGATTTCAATGGATTGGTGGTCGGTGGTCGGAAAAGCGGTCGTAGTGGTCGGAAAAGTGGTCGCAGTGGCTGGAAAGTGGTCGGAATGGTCGGAAAATGGCTGGAAAATGGTCGGAGTGGTCGGAAAGTGGTCGAAGTGGTCAAAGTGGTCGCCGACCAATGACCATAAAGGATCGGAAATAAACTTAGTAGTAAGCCGACCACCGACCACTATTGAGTGGGAGTCGAACCCAGACCCTCTACTTGCAGTATGGAGCTTAGACCGCTGGGCCACGAGGCCTTCATTCAAACGCGTATGGCTTTTGGAAGTAGAAGTAAAAGGAAGCAAAAGCCATACGCGTTTGAATGAAGGCCTCGTGGCCCAGCGGTCTAAGTTCTCGCATGGCAATCGGAGGGTCTGGGTTCTATCCCACTCAATGGTGGTCGGTGGTCGGCTTACTATGAAGTTCATGGTCGATGCTTTACGGCCAGTGGTCGGCGACCACTTTGACCACTTCGACCATTTTCCGCCCACTTTCCGACCACTCCAGCCACTTTCCGACCAATCCGACCGTTTTCCGACCATTCCGACCACTTTCCAGCCACTACGACCACTTTTCCGGCCACCGACCACCAGAATCTCTCGGGATTGTTAAGCTCAGCCGACAATTACAAGAAAATTTACACCATGTTTTGATTTTTGATTTGGGATTTTTGAGCATTTTCTATGGAAAATCTAGTATTTATAATTATTATTATGATACGAAAATCTCTATTTTGAGGTTTAGTTGGAGATTCTGCTAAAGAAATGAAGAGTAGAATTGAGAATTGAGAATTGAGAATCGAAAGTTGATAATTGGTGATGGTTGCAGGAGGATGAAAATGTTGACTGTTGTGATAAGTGAATTAGGTTGTGTTTCTGTTGTTGTTGTTGTGGTTTTTGGTTTATGATTGTCCTTTGATGTAAGTAGAATGTAGGGAGTGCAGTGTGCAGTGCCAGCGTAAAGTACCGAATTAAAGCTGAACGTTGGGCATTAAACATGGGCAATGTGTTTTGAGTTTTGAGAGAAGAGAGATGGGAGATGAGCATGGAGCATTGAGCATCGTGTTCATGTTGATTGAGGCTGAGGTTGACGTTGATGGTTGTAGGAACGTGCTTAATTCCATGAAAATATTGTGATGTGGATATTCCCATTTGTTTATCTTGAGATGACAGGACATTTATGACGAGATGAGACTCTCAGACTCAGACTCAGGCTGAACTGGGATATCAGTAGAATAGAGTCAAAGATGAGTGAGCAGTCACCAAAAGCAAGAGCAGAACTAAAACCAGACCCAGATTTATTCTCGACTATTTGTCAGTTTACTATCTCCAGTCTCCAGTCAGAAAACGTGACCTTTCAAACTCTCTCTCTCTCTCTTTATATTTATAGTACATAATATTGTGTGTATCTATTTCTCTCCATATTATTTCTCTTGTGACTTGTGACTGCTGTCTTGTGTGTTCTTCTCATATTTTATCTCCACTCCATTCTCCGTTCTCCATTTCATTCTCCACACATCCAAATTCTAAATATAACTGCATTACTTTCCACTCTGTTTCCTCTCCAAAATCTACATTCTACATTTATATGTATAAAATGCACAACATTTTCATCTTCATTCGTATGTGATCCATCTTGTTCGTTGTTCGTTGTTGGTGCTGGAACAACGAACAAGAGGAAAGAATAAGCGTAACGGGGATTTATATTATGCACTTTGTTCTTGTTTTATCCACATCATTTATAAAAAAAACAAAAGTGAAGGAAAACTGCAACACTAGTCCCAAAGTCACAACGAAAATCAGAAGTAGAATTCATTCAACGTTGTTATCATTCTCATCCTCATTTTCAGCTCTCACTTTTCTTTGTTTTGTCTACTCATTTTCATTTTAATTCTCAGTTCATTTCATAATCCATAATCCATAATGCGTCATCCAAACTCTATAAATTGATTCAAAATTCAAAGGGAAAAAACTAGAATGTAATTTTCAATTCGCTCCATTTTCATCCAAATTTCCAGCACTAAGCTTTATGGTCTTTGATATTTATTGGAAAAATATAAATATGTATATTGTATTTTGTATAAAATCAAATTGTCTTGAATCTTGCAACATGAAATTTGATCAGAGTACACAAAATACAAAATACAAAATATAAATCAGCTGCACGAAAATCAAGCATGTGAGAGGAAAAGTGGTACCAAAATGCCACAAGACTCAAAACTAAAGACTCAAGTCTGCTGTATAATAAATAATGAAGCTTGTTGAAATGAAAGAAATAAAAAAGTTTCAACTTATGACGATGACTACGAATGTGCATATGAAAATTAAAATGGGTAATCTAATAATACAGACAGTGTCTATATCATAGAGAATCAAAAAATCAAAAGTGCATGAGAGGAAAGAAAAGAGAGAAAAGGCATGAGAGGATCGGGGATAAAAATAATAAGGAAAATGACTCGTATTCATTCATTCATTCCAGATAAATTCCTAGATAAAAAAGAAGAGGAAGAGGATTTTTCAACAAAATAATTACGTCATTAAGAACAAGAAGAAGAAAAAGAAGAGGTTCTCTCATTTTATTTTCTCCAGTTGGTTGCCTCTCCTTCTCGTTGTGTATATGTAATTTGGATGCATAATGCATTAATTCTCCCGTCTTCACACAGAAATGCATAACGATACTCGAGCCATATACTCGAGCAATACGGAATGTTGAATGTTGAATGAGGGAATTTTCCCCCTCTCATCGCCATCGCATCTTTATCTTCATTCCCCAAAACCAAAACCAGAACCAGAACCAGAATGAGCATATATTTATTTATACAGAATACAAAATACAGAGCAGAGAGCAGAATGAAGAATAAAGAATAAAGAATGAAGAATGAAGAACCCTCTTTTCTTTCCCCATTTCTTTTCCTATGAAATGAAATGAAATGATATGGTAAATTATAACTAATATTCATATTCCTCATGGTTTTTCCTACTCCACCACACTCCACAATCCACACTGCACACCAATCAAATTACTGGATTCATGTTCATGTTATACTTGTATGCTTTTTTGTATGTGCTCTATAGCTGCAGCATTCAACTATCAGACCAAAACCATTTGTGCATTTTTACCTCCATTTCCATCGCTAAACAGACAGATGGATAATGGATAACTTTGCCCAATTTAAGCAATATTGTGTAAGAAATAGGAAATAGGAAATAGGAATTACCAAAACAAACTTTATACCAGCCTCCACAACTCGAGAAGAGAGAGATGCACAGACAAATTTCCACAAAACTTTGAAACTTTGAAACTTTCCATTTCAAATTTTCCATTCATTTTCATTGAGAATATTCAGCAGAATTGCGGATTGAGGATTGAGAAATTATACATGAAATGACTTTCTTCCGTTTTTCATCTTCCGTTTGGTTTTGGTTTGGTTGAAGAGGAGGAGAAAGTCGTTGGATGAATTTTTCATGGTTATTACCGGAATTTTCTATTTAGGGAAAAGTGCATCCGCATCCGCTATTACACTTTACACTCATTCTACATTTCACATTTTACATTTTAAATGCTCCATGTTCCACAAATGAATGTCCATTTTTCATGAAAAATTTAACAAATTACAAAGTAGAAAGTAGCAAGTGAAAAGCAGAAAACATGGGACAAAAAAGATAGCATAAAAAGTTGCTTTTGCCGGCTTAACTTGTGAGAGAAGCACAACAACTGCAACTTGTTTTCTCTTTTTTCTTGTCTGATATTTTTGGCCGGCGGTTCCTTGATGAAAAAGCCAGTGCAATGTGCAGTGTACAGTGTGCAGTATGCAGTATGCACGAAATGAAACCCGCACTGCACACTGCACAAACTGGTGCATCTTGTGCATGGTGCATCCTGCACTTTGTATTTTTCATTGTCTATTCACTATTGTCTATTGTGCATTGTGTATTGTGTTTCTTAATTCTTGAAAAGTTGATGGGTGAGCTCCGCTCCGCTCAGTTATCTCAACTCAAAACTCAAAACTCAAAACTGAGCTCAATTTGAGTCGAGTCGGATGACGGATTAAGCCTCTATGCAATTTTTAATATGAAAAGTTCCCTCGCTCGTTCCTTTTTCTTTGGTCTTTTGAGTTGTGAGTGGAGAAAAGAGAGTAGAGTTGAGTAATTTGTGTGTGAAACCGAGACAAACCCAAAACTCAAAACTCAAAGCCAAACCACGGGGAAAGAAAAAGGAGAGGAGTCATGTGTATTTTTCACCATTTCCCTACTGCCTTTTCTCTTCTATACTTCTATACTGTGGATTCTATATTGTGGAGTTGTTGTTGGATCCTTCCATTAGAAAATCCTTTGGGAAATTCCAACTCCAGTTTCCAGGCTCGAGAATAGGGAAAAGAAGAGTGAATGTCTGCAGTCTAGAGAGTAGAGTTTAGATAGATGCGATCCGTTTTGTATGTTGTATGTCCTAGACTGTATTTACAGATAGAAATGTACGTGTATTTGCAGTGTGTGTGGTGGATGGTGGGATAAAAACTAAAAAGGGGAAAATGTTCCTTTTTCCTGTGACTTGCGACTCTTCCTCATCGCTCGCTCAACCTCTCCGCTGTCTGTCTGTCTGTCTGTCAAAATTCACCGTGTATCTAGATTCTAGTATCTAGATTCTACACTCTGGATTCTAGATTCTAGATTCTGGATTCTAGAATAAAAGAGACTTTTTTACCCTCCTGCAAGTTTTCCAGTTTTCCAGGGGTAATTTTTATCCACCAGGGCTTTCTCTTTCCCTCTTTCTCCTTACTCTCCACGTACTTTTTACACCACCACTGCACTCTGATCTGCCTTCATCATCAGCTTGATTCTTGATGCATTCGAAACTAAACTAACCTAAAGTCAGAGTGGAAAGCTCGAAAATGCGTACTGTTGAAATTCAGTTTGTACTTGTGCAATGTACATTGTACAGGGCAAAAGTTTCACCCTCTTCTCACTCTTCTCATTCAACAAAGTGGTGGCAAATGGTGAACTGCAGTAAAAGTATTTCATTTCCGAGTGCACAATAAAAAATAACACAATTCTATAATATCAAAGCTCAATGTTCAAAACTCAAGCACGGTATAAAACTGTTTTGCTTTCTCCTCTGCGAGGTTTTGCAGTTGATCCGTTTTGTTACCAAAAATCGAATATCGAACAAATAAAAAATCAAGTCATTTTCCGTTTTTCGTTTGCTCTTTGCAGCTAAATTCCATTTTTCATTCCTCTTGTACCTTGTATCAAGTAAACACAAAAAACTGGGAAATTTGACAGGTTTTAAAACATGGTCATTGTCGATTATCCATTCAGTTTTAGCTCATTGATCGGCCGTCTATTTCTGTTTCTGTTTCGAGACTGAAACGATTGGTCCAATATTTTGAGACTAAAAAATCAAGAATCAAGAAATTGTGAGCTCGGATAATTGACCATTGACCAGTTTGATTTTAAGAGGAGCTGATACGTCCATCCAGCCTTTTACTTATCAGACACTGGACTTGAAATTCAATACTCGGAAAAAAATGTAGTACACTAGAAACTAGATGCTAGATACAAGAGTAAACTGTAGTGAAAAGTAGAAGGCAGAATTGAAAGTAGATTTTTTACTTAACGGAATGTTGAGCCAACTCCACTTCAACTCCATTAGACGTTAAACATTGGACTGTCATAATTCATAAGCACAAAAAGTGGGAGTGGAAAAAATGAAAAGAAAACAAAAGTATAGTCAGAATTTACTCGAGTATTGTATAACACTTTTATCTATTGTCTGTTGTGCTCCTGGTTTTGAGTTTTGAAGTTTGAAGGTATCAATTTTCCTTTTTCTCTATCTCTCCTGCTTCGATAAAATACTTGGTACTCGATAATCGATACTCGATACTCGATACTTGAAACTCGGCATTTATTAATTTCAACGGGAGGAATGAATCAAGTATCCAGCAGAAAGGACAGAAGGTATAAAAGTACAATGATATTTTTGACATTTTAATGGATCAAAACATTGATATAAAAATAAATAAAAGCCAATGTCCAATGTTCAATGTGTTGTAAATTGTAAATCGTAAACTGGACTTTAAATACAGATGAATAATGAAAAGACACGTGTCCCGTCCTCTGAATATGAATTTCTAGTTAAGTTTTGAGTTGGTATTTGAAATTCGGAATTTAGAATTTAGAATTTAGAATTCTTTTCATTTCGTCCACTTCCATGGACAAAGACATTGGAGTTGCTTGTGGAGAGCTGTAGTTTTTAGTGAAGGTGGAAGGTGGACATTTGACGGTTGTCGGTTGTCGGTTGATGGTTGATGGTTTATGAGTCAAAAGAGTTTTATCTCCTTGTTTTACTGATATACAAGGATTCTCATTCTTCATTCTTCATTCCTCCCCGATTTTCTTTCCCCCTTTCTTTTTCCTCTCTTTTCCATTGTGAATTGTGAGTTGTGAACTTTATGTTATTCTTTTCTCCTGTCTCCAGTCACCAGTCTTATTTATTTTTACGGATATCTCCAGTTTCCATTCTCCAGTCTCTTGGGCTACAGAAGCTACAAAATAGAAAATCCCAAGAGACTTTACCGATCCAATCCAATCCAATCTAGTCCAATCCAGTCCAATCCATAATCACCATCAGCCATCAGCCATCAGCCAGCAACAGAAACGCAGACAGAAAAAGAACCAAAACCAGTGACAACTAAAGCAACCACAAAATCATGATCACCATCGTTCCGTCTCCGCCTTCTTCGCCCTCCTTCCCTCTTCCCTTGTCACAGCACATCACAGCACATCACATCATGTCATGTCATTTGGGTTATGGATTATTAATAAAGTAGCTAACGATCAGTTGATGCTCCGTGCTCCATGGAAAAATACAATTTATGGATATGGATATGGAAATTGATATTAATATAAATGGAACGGGGGATGGAACTTTGGAGCTTGAAAATTCTAGATATTAGATTCTAGATTCTAGATTCTGAATCCATTGCAAGTTGGAAATGGAAAGGGGTAGAATTTTTAATTCAATTATAATATGAATTTTATAGTTGCAGGTTCCGGAAACTCCGTTCTTTTTACAACTTTATTCTGTATTCTGTATTAAAACAATATAGACAAAGAAACTAAAACTGCAGGAATATATCGAACATTGAATTTGAATATTATTTAAAATCTACTGTGTAATTTCCTCCCAAAATTCCATCTGCCCTATAATCAATGATTACAACTTAAACTTGACAATGTGCACTGCATTCTGTACTAGATATATTATTTATTGTTTATGCACATTTTATAGTATTTGTGTCATGAGATTCTTATTTAGTAATTACTCAGCGGTTTTTCGGTGTTCTTTGTCATTTGTACGCTGGATGGTAGAAAAATAGAAAAATAGAAAAATTGAAATACAGCTTTCTGTAGCTCCTCGAGGTGAAAAGTGAATGGGAATGTTACATGTTGGTACAAAATGGAGCAAAGTATTGTGTATTGAATATTGAATTACACAAAGTATTATTAAATTTACGGTGGATTGAAGAATGAAGAATGAAGATTGAAGAGTGGAGAGGATCAAAGATGAAGGAGATGAGAAGTTGGGGGGAAAGTGGAATAAAAAATGTGTAGAGTGTAGAGTCTAGTGTTTATTGTGTAGTTATTCACCATTTGCCATGTAAATATCCTGCACTCGATACTCGATACAGCATGCACCTTGAACCTTGAGCATTGAGCACCGAGTATTGCACGGGCTCTGAAAAGGGGGAATTTCTTGTTTCTTGTTCCGAGCTCCGAGTTCCAAGTTGAGTAAAATAAAAGCTCACATTCTCGCATATAAATATGTAGAGTGCACAATGCACAAGGTAGATTTGGTACTTGGATTTGTATTTATATTTATTTTTCCTGTGCATAGAACACACATTATACACGGCATTTGTGCAGGCATCGTATATCGTATATCGTATTCAAAATTCACACAGCACACGTACTTTTTGTGCTTTGAGCTTTGAGCTTTGAGCTGGAGAAACTAGAAAAACACTCCCATTTTTATAAGGCCAAGATTGAAGATGGAACAAGAAAGAAGGAAAAAGGGGAAAGGAAAACGAGTGTATCAACAATCAACAATCAACAGATATTGATTTCACCTTTCTCTCTGTGTTTCTGTTTCTGAGTAAGATGTTAAGCAGAAAAGCTATTCACTTTACTTTTTTACTTGTTTCCCAAACTTGAAACTTGAAAACTTGGGATATCAAAACAGTCAACAGTCAATACTCCATACTCCATACTCCATAGTCAATAGTCGATAGTCAAAAGAGTAAAATATGAAATCAAAACCAGGAGAAAGAGAATTCTGGTGAATATTAAATACAAATCACTGGAAACTGGAAACTGGAATCACTCTTCAAACTCAAAACTCGGAATTCCGAAATTCCCAAGCTCTAAACTTGAAACTACTCTTAAATTTGATGAACAAGGTGAATCAAACGTGTACAAAATCTCTAGTGTGTGTAAATTGTAGATTATAAATTGTGCGGGATTTTACAAATACACAAAAGATTATAATACACACTACACACAGAGAAGATTTAAATTCTTGAGATTTGAGACTTGAGAACAAGTTGTGCTGCTTTATTGTAACAATTGGTACGGGGGAAATAGAAAAAACATTAATTTAATAATAATAATAATATTAATATTATTATCCAATAACCTTTTAATTTTCATCCAAAATCCAAACCACTACAATCCAATCCAATCCAATCCAATCCAGCTCAATAATAATTCCTAACCCTTTTATTAATAATACTCATCACCGATTGTAATTGCGCCATTATCCTCTTGAATGTTGAATGGTGTCCCTTGAGCTTTGAGACTTGATTCCTCATTCTTCATTCTTAAATTCTAGAGTCTAGAGTCTAGAGTCTTGAGACTTGAGACTTGAGCTGACAATAAAATATTTGATATCAAATTATGATACCATGTACAATGTACAATGTACAAGAACCCCAAAAAATCCACTCCTTTTTCATTCTTCACAACAATTATGATGAGGTTTCTGAATTCTTGAGGAAAATGAAGAAACTATCCACGTAAAAATATTAGAATTGGAAGGGAATAGAATGGATAGGACTGAATTCTGGCTTGTACAAAGTGGAAGGGAAAGAGTTGTAGTTTAAGAAAAAGTAGGTACGGTTGGTGTTGGTTGTTGGTGTTCAGTGCTCTGTTCAGTTGTGTTGTGTTGGGAGATGGGAGTTGAATTGTGATGAAATGAAAGCCTTTGGGGAAAAAACCACTTTGTTCCCTTTGAAAAGTGCCGACTGATGATGATGACGACGATGATGATTTTCATCTATTATTATTTTCTCTTCCTTTCTTTCCATCCCCTCAATGAAAATTCCCACTCTGACTCTGGTTCTGTTTGTGGTTCCAAGTTGTGCGATGTACGTAGCTCCGAGTGTTATTATTTCCCATTTCCCTATTTTTTCTTCCTCCTCAAAGCACTCATGCTGTTTCTTGGCTGGTGTTGGTGCTGGAGTACTCGAGGTGATGGTGTTGGTGCGGGTGCTGCTGTATACATTAAGATTACGGATGTATTAGATGTACAATTTCCTTCCTTCCTCCTCTCTTTTTTTATTTCAACCACCAGCACCAGCATCAGACATCACACTAGACACTGGAACCTAGTGCAATTGCCGCCACTCTTCTTCTTTTCTGTCTTCTTCCTCCTCCTCTGGTTTCCTTTATTTCTATCCAATCTCCCTATTTCATTATGCAATAAAATGGGAAGGAGGAAAAGATGAGGAGAAGGAGAAAGCGGGCGAGCCATGATTGTCATTATCATTATCATTATTATTCCAGTTAAACTTGTAGATTGAGAGTGAAAATTGGAAAATTCACATGAATATTGAATGAGATAACAATCAGGAATCAAGAATCAGGAATCAGGAGGAGACTCTAGACTCTAGAGTCTGGATTCTACACTCTAGCTTCTATATTCTAGACTCTAGAATCTAGTTGATGAGACTGGGTGAACTAATGCATGAAATCCATCCATCCAGTCAAATGATTCCTTCATTTTTCATGAGCATCCCTCCACATAAAACACGAAGGCTCAAGCATGGAACATCAAACATCAAATATAAAATTGCGTGGATAAAATCATGAGCAAGATGATTTAGAAAAGGGTAGAAAATAGAAAGTAGAAAATGGAAAATAGAGTGCGAGTTTTCCCTCTCCTTTCCTCCTTTGCTCATTAGCTCATAAAGGCAAAAAAAAAGCTAGGGCGGAGGAGGAAGGTGAAGTAATTTACAAAAAATGGAGATAAAATGAATATAAAAATGACAATGAAAAAGAACATGAAAGTAAAAGTAAACGCAAAGGTACATGTGTAGTTTATTCATAGTAATTTCCACTGACACTCAAAACTCAAAGTCATATTAAATTTATTGATGGTCATGACAATGACAATCAAAATTATGATGATGATTTTGATGACATAATCACACGTGAAAAAAGGTGGATCCCCAATTCCTAATCTAAAAGTCAATTTTTGAATTTTGAATTTTGAATCTCAAGTCTCAAATTTATACAATAATTTTTTCTCATTTCTCATTTCTCAATGATTTCGAGTTTTGAATTTTGAATTTTCAAGTAGGAATTATGAAAATATGATTGGACGTTTTGTATTTTGCATCTCATCGTAATTGACATGAAATTTCTTTCTGCTCCAAAATTGACAATCGACAATTGACAACAGACAATTCGTTCTGGTAAAAAGGGCTTTAAATCTACATTTTACGGTCAGTTTAATCGTCAATTTGCAATTTAATCCGTTTATCCAATTCTTCAGTATTATGCTTTACGCATTACGCATTGCACGAAATAATTATGAGATGCGTCTCTGTTTTGGTTTCATTTCCATTTTCAATTTAAGATTTACCCATCATTTTCAACTTTCAACTGTTGGAATTTCCGTTTCGTGAAATTTTAGTAATGGATTTTGTTCCATGTTTCACTGTTGGAAATTTGAAATGAAACGAGAAACGAAAAACTAGACGGATGTACAGTTTACAATTTAGGATTAAGGTTTGGGATATATATTTATATTTACGCGTTTATGTCACAAGTCGTAGGCAAAAACCAAATAAAACGCCACGCACTTTGTAAATTGTACATGAATGTTGAATGTTGAGTGTGCATGTAAATTTGAAATGGAAGGAGCATGAGCTTTGAGCTTTGAGTTTTGAGCTTTGAGATTCAAAATTGTGAATGTCATGCTCAACTCATATGTAATTTCCTGGAAAATGTCAACTCAACTCAACTCATGTCATTCATTCGTTCGTTGACTCATTCCACTTCTACTCCCATTCCCATTTCCCAACATACAACATATAAAATCCACATGACATTTATTTCATTCCTACCCATTTTCAATTAGTGTAGTTTGTAATGGATTTATAATTCAATTAACTTGTTTACCATTCTCCATTCTATACAATTTTATCTGTGTAATGTGACATTTCATATTTCATACATGATGGAGTTTTACCTTTGTTTTATTGAATTTGTTTAATTACAGATTGTGGATTAGGGAGGAAGATTAAAATAAATGCAGATTCAAACATGATGATGTCATCCTCTACATTTTTCATCCAGTGACGCGTAAGTACAACTTTATTTTGTTTCCAGCTTGGAGAAATAAATGTCATTAATCCAGAGTCCAGACGCTGCACATTTCTTATCGCATTCAAATTTCAATTCAATACTCAAATCAGCTCAGTTCATTTGAATGTTGGCTGGAGGCTGGAGTGTATTTTGTATTTTGTATTGTGTATTTTATTGATATCTTTATTCATATTTATCTTACGAGTGGAATGATGACTCGTGGTTCGTTTCTGTTTATTTTGCTGCATCTGAGTGCATCAAGTCGAGTATCGAATGTCCAAGTGTCCAGTTGTACAAAGCTGAAGATTACAGAGAATAATAATAATAATAATAATAATAATAATCTGCAGTAAATTATCTTTAGAGCTCAAGTCAAGTCGAATGGATGTGAAAATATGTTTTATTATTACCACCATGAGCAAACAAAGTGGACATTTGAACCTCTGGACTCTGAGTGGGTGAGCTTGATTCTTGGTTCTTGATTCTTGAATTAGAATGAGAATGTAAAGTCTGGATTCTGGGCTGTGGGCTGTGGGCAGAGGGCAGAGGAGTGAGGATAGTTCATTAATGTCCTCATAAATACTCAATTACTGCACACTGCACATCTACAATCTGCATTAGCCATTACACTCAAAGTTTACGGTCACTAAATTTAAATGTTAAACGGCTCTTTGCTTCGTTGACTCTCATTCTCATTCTGATTCTGATTTTGTCACTCCGACTGTTTGAAATATTAAAGTTGGGAGTTGATGATGGTGTGAGGTCTCAATTAAACAAATCGCATATTTCTCAATTCACAATTTACAAAGCTCAAAGCTCCTAGCTCAAATTTCGAATCTCAATAGGCGGAGCACATGTAACATGTAAAACATACTCGGTAATCCTTATTCAACGACAAAGGAGCTGTCATTATAAAAAAGACAATGTTTATTCAAATATGTACAATGAGAATCAACTGTAATTTATCCACAATAATTATCGTCTCAAGCTCCTCTCAGCTCCTCTTTTGATCATAATAATTAACGCGGAATTACATTATGTTGTTCAACTAGTAAGTAGTAGCGATACAAAAGATACAACTAAAGTAATGAAGATCCGGATCCACAATCTGAATTTTGATGCTCAGATTGGTGATTTAGTAAACTCTGTAATATTCATTGAGGATTGTTGATCTGTTTGGATTCATATCCAAAATCCACATGAAAATAAAGATGAATCATGTCATTTTAGACGGCTACCAATTCACAATTCACAATTCACAATAAAATGCAGTTGGATTTAAGCTGGATTTGGGATGCAAGTTCTCTATTGTACATTGAGTATTGAGTATGCAACTGTTTATTTATTCCCTTCATTTGCATATGTAATATTATGTAGGTTAAACAGACAGACAGACAGATAGACAGAGCAGACTGAAGAGAAAAGAGAGACGGTTTTATTCATTCATTCATTCATTCGTTCATTCGTTTGTTTGTTTGTTGATTCATTCACTCCTTCTGTTACTTGTTCTTGTGTATCATGATGTTCGTGTGTATTTTATATCAATGCTCAATGCTCACTTTTCACTCCTCACTCCCCGTTCAAAGCTCAAAGCTCAACGCTCAACCTTCACCATTCACCATCCACGGTGCACAGCATGATGCCATTTTAGCCATTTGAATTCGTTACTCTTTCTCTCTCTCCAGCCGAATTCCTGGACACTGAATGTAAATTGTGAATCCTGTCTCTGGATGTTGATGTTGATGTTGATCAGATAATCCGTATGTAATACTTTTATTCATACTTGTGCACAGGGAAAATTTCTCTACATATTCATCTCCATGTGAAATGTGCATGTTTAATACCGGTATCTCTGTTCTCTGTACAATTTATTATAGCAAATGAACATGTGCAATCCAACACAATTCAAGATTCAAGCCAATGGGATTCATTCATCCAGTGTGGATTTGTTTGTGTGTGTGTGATCTAATGTGGAGCAAAGGATTTGAATAATATCTTCTTTTTACTTTGTTCTTCTACATGTGTAATAAGTAATAATAGTCACAGATACAGTGATATTTATACACATGTACATTTTACACTGGCAAGTCATACAGAGTACAGAATACAGAATACAGGCGGATAGGACAGCGCGCTCGCCTTTTCTCTTTCACATTTCACGCGAACCCCCAAAATCCAAACCCCAAAACTCGAGTTATCATAACAATAACAAGTAATGATACGAGCTCTGGGGAGTCTAACTCCAGTTCCAGTTCCAACACCAACTCTAAACTCTAAACTCTAAACAAGCAAAGAAAGCCGGAGCAGTACTTGCTCGTGTATCAATGCACTGCTACTACTGGAATCTAGAATCTAGAATGACTCTGAAGCATAGCCTAATACACATAGCACACAGAGCACAGAGCCTACTGTAGATTGTTGATGCTGGATGTTGGATGTTGGATTTTGGGGCTCATGATGATGATGATTATCCATTATCCATGCACATTCATTCATACTCCATACTCTATACAACATGATCCGAAGAGGACATAACATGAGCTAACATAACGTCAGGTCCATAATCCATGATCCATAGTCCATATGCTCCAATCCCCAAATAAATAATAAAGAGTAAGGAGTAAGGAGTAATGCCTAATGCAGCCAGCCATCACCAGAATTCGGATTCAACTTGTAATCTCGCTGTATGCTCTAGACTCTAGACTCTCGTCTATTCAGATTTTAGACTTGCATCTAAGAAAAAGAGGAAAAGATTCAGAAATAAATGCCCATCCTAATAAAACACAACAACAAATACAATCCAAACTGTAATTATCATGGCTTCAACTAGGATATATTGTGTACATTCTTAATTCTTAATGCATTTTTCCAAAATTTAGCCAATTTTTTACACAAAACTGAACGCGAGTCAACAGTCAACAGAGAACAGAGAAAATTGCCTAATGTTTTAACTTTAGTTTTTTACTTCAAAATTCATCACTTGATCATACTGAACAAATAAACGGGGAAAAGAGAAACTTCCCTCAGAAAAAAATATTATTGTGGTGTCTAATGTGTTTATGGTCGAAAATCTCACTAAAATCTTATTGAAATATCA
>JAQGBH010004502.1:0-16553 GCA_034698265.1 Sminthurinus aureus
AACGGACACACAACCCCTTTAGCACCGTTTTTATTGGTCTTATTCTAAGCTCTTCCCACAGCTGGACTCAATCTTAATCAAGACTTGACAACTATGTCTCTGTAATATGTAATATATTTGAATCTGTTCATCCATCTATCCGTTTCTTCATCTTCACTTCTTTAAAAGGAAAGGACAGGGAAGTAAGCCAACACAAATAAAATCCAGTATCCTTTAGAACTTATTATTGCATCTCTCTCTCCCTTTCTGTCAAAGTGACAGTCCATTCTATTCCAATTTCAGCTTTCCTCAAGTGAATAAATCGATTCCTGTACATTGTACACTGTGCTCACAGGTAAGAAAAAACTACATGTATTGGGGACTGCTACTTGCAGATTTAAGCAGTCAAGTATCTTTTAATGTGGTGGGTTTCCTGTTATTTACTTCCAGCATTGATTGAACCAGCAAGTTTTTCTCTCCTTTCTCCGTCTTTTCCAAGTCGTTGGGGGAGCAATAAAATGCTCTCCTTTTCTTTAGTGATAATTACTTTTGTAAGAAATAACCACTAACCACCGTATAAAAGTTACAAAGTTTGTATTCTATACTCTGTATTCTCTATGTAGTAAATACAATGTCAGAAAAATACTTGCACATGTAGATTGCAGAATTTAGAGTGTAGACAGGCGCAGTCTTGAATCTTGTACTATTATGTGGGCAAAAATTATGGTCGTATTATGAAATTTCTCCGTGATCATGAGTAAGTCAGAACCATTCAACCTTTTGTCTGTCATACGGACAATACAATGACACAATCACTGGAAGAGGAAGGAGAGCAGAAAGCTGGAATTAATTAGTAAACCTTGAGGGCACAAAATACAAGCTGTGTTGCAAGTTCCGAGTTCCGAGTTCTTAGTTCCGAGAAGAAATTCTCAGATGGTTTGGTCGTGTTTTTTCGTAGAGTGAGAGAGCAGCTGGTTTGTTTTTTTATTGACATGTTCAATGTTCAATGCTCAATATTCACTCACGTAGTTTGGTGAAAATTACTTTGCATTTTCTGATTGTAAAATCAATACTGGTCTGATTCATGGAATCTTAAAATAATAATTTGTAGATTCTACGAATCTTGTAGATGGAGCGCTTCTGTGGTACATGAGAAAACATTTAGTGCTGTTTGAATCTTGAGTGCTGTATAAAAAGCACGTGTTCTTATAGAGTATTCTCAGACCAAGAGCTTGTAAAACTTGAATGCACCCAAATCCAAAATACATCCCAAAATTGAACTTTGTAAATTAAGCATAATAGCTTTTGTAATACAAGTTACAACAATCTATGAATTACATGTGGTCTAATATTTGAACCTGGATTAGCATTTGCTCGTATATGCTATTTGTATTTTGTATTTGTGTGTATACATAAATGAGTACAAAAATATGAAGAATCAAAGATTTGACCACGATTTATTTGATCATTTGGTTTCTCTTTTTTTGTAACTGTAAAAATACAAGCAAATTGTAATGTTGTTGTCAATCATAAAATGCACATGATCATGATTCTCTGGCAGCGAGCTCCTGATTTTGTACTTACGTTAATGCTAAAGGACACAAAGAGTAGAAATTATCTAAAAACTTATAACTGCATGTCAAGAAATGCTTTTTTGCAAAATGTGGCGGCTCAAATAAACAGTAAAAAGTAAATTAAATCTTATTTCAAACATCTTTCTTGTTTTGCTTTGACACTAGCAAATAGCAAAGGTTTTTAACTTTTTGGTAGTGTATCTTTATTCTACATTCTACACTCTAAAGCAAGGTAGTACATACGTAACATTTTTCACCTGTTATGCTTTAGCAGTAATATCCTTACACCTTACACTGTTATTATTACTGTGTTATCTTTCCATCGTTTTTACTTTTCCTCACAGTTATTTAATTATGCACTCGAATGCTGCTCCTTCATATTGTATTGTGCGGTCACTGTCACACTTGTAAGGTTAAAAGTAAAATCTTTTTCTTGTGTATATACATAGAACATAGATATCGAGCTATTGAATTCCAACGTATTATTTTCACACCGTTATTTTCTGTTTGCAATGGCATCTGATTGAATTTTGCTCATTGTTCTGTAAGACTGAGCATACAGAAATAAAGAAAAGCATTTGTTTTTACATATTATACGACAATGATACACATTTACGCTGAGTTTTACATTTCGTGCACCATGCACCTATGATCTACGATAGATACATATAAAAGAGATGCACACACGTATCTAACGTCTAAAAAAAAGCTGCAGCGTAAAAAGTAAAAATATTAAAGGATTGTTACATATCTTTTTTTTGCATGAGATGAGACGACGATAGCAAGAAATGTATTTTGAGTATTATCTATTATCTGTTTTTCTTGTTTTCCATCAGTTCATCGTATACATAACATTGATATTTATTACATCTGTATCATCAACATTATGGAAACGTAAAATGTTAGCTAACATCTAAAGTCTAAAGTATATTCTTACACACCGTATAGATTCTTGAAAATTGTGTAGTCTGTAGTCTATAATTTATCGAATTCTGTATCGTGTTTAGTAGCATGCGTTTCAGTTCAAGAGGAAAATAAGAAGAGAAATTCGATCTGCCTCTTTCATCAATGGATGTGAAATTTGGACAACAACCGTTCTCTTCTTAGATATTCCTTATTCTTATTTACCTGTAAGTATGTATTACCTATCTGTAAGTATGTATTACCTATCTGTAATCTGTAGTCTATAAAACAAGCCTGCTCAAGTTGACTCGACTGAGTACTGAGAAAATGATTCGGCAACATGCTCGATTTGTTTATGATTTTAGTTATGACGGAAACGTTGGATCTGTCATCTGTGGGAGCTTATTAATTTTATGTGCGTTTACTCTACATTTCTAATCAATTTTTTTCCCTTGCTACCATATAACTTTTGTTAATGGATGACGTGTGACAGAAACTAGTGAAATTTTTAATCAAATTACAAATTATTATATGGTCCACAGACTATTTTTTTCTCGAGTCTTGAAACTTGAGTCTTGAGTCTTGAGTCACCCATAACAATCATAAATTGTGCACGGTAAATTCTGTGAGTATAGTAGTTTAATTTTGTCTCCATTTGCATTTTACATTACGTGTATTTATGTATGCAAATTTTCCTGTGCGGTTGACTGTACATTGTACGGCTGTACGAAGTCAAGCTGAAAGAGTAATCGTTGATCGTTGAGTTTGTGTTGAGTAAAAAGTTTCATTTGCCTTTGCCTGTAGTCTGTAGCGAAAGACACAAGACATAATGGATTAAAATAAGTGTAAAAATTAGAAAGAGATCAAAAGAAAAAACAAAGGACCTTTGACTATACTTCCACTGATTTGAACTTGGAATTTGGAATTTGGAATCGTTGTCTTTTTGCCTTTTGCTTGCTTAACAAAAAGTTTATTTACTTAGTTTTTCCATATACAATATATGGAAAATGCAGATTTTCCTTGGTTTTTTGTTCCAACTCATCGCCTAGACTCGTGACACGTGATCGACTTCATTTTATGGTCATTCGCATTCAGTTTTTATTTCATTAAGTTCCGTCTGACTGGAAAACATGTTACATGTTACACATACTTTGTATTTTGTATTTTACAGTACTTAGTATTTAGAAAGGGAGAAGTAGCAATGACGATGACGATGACGAAAACGACAATGACGAAAAGTTTGGAGAGATACACATCAGAAACGTTGACTAGTCTTTGTATCTCGTATTTTCATGTTTCTTGTACAAATATATAGCTGCAATATCTGCATCAAGGTGGAAATTTGAAATGCAAAATCTATCGAGAAAAAACCCTTGTAATGCGAATATTATCTGAAATCTGAACAGTACGTAAACAGATTGATTTGTAGAAAAATATCCACATTCTGAGATGAAACATGTATCACAAAATTCTAAACGCTGTTCAGCATTTAGTTTGCTCCATTTCCTCCCTATCTTTTATTGTGTGTATAAAGTACAGTGTATACTGTATACTTATCGTCATACTTGGCTACCTTTGTTGAGAGAGAATGAATGAACGAAGGAGTCATCATCATCATCGTCGTCACTGCTATAGTATATGGTATTTGGTATGAACAGGAGTAAGGGAAAGAAATCAAAGTTAAATACTTTGCAAATGTTATGTTGAAAATCATAGAAAAATCGATATAAATTGTGACGCCGTGTTGTTGCTGCCTCAAATAAATATCAAGTATCAAGTACCAAAGATCAACCACACAACTTACATTAATTGATGCAAGTTTAACTTTTTCCATAATGTCGAACAACTTTTGATTTTCTACTCCAATATTAAGCACGTACAACGTACTTTTAGTATTTTTGTGTATTGAACTCTGAACTAAATTGAGTTCTTTGCTTTTGTCATGGTTGTCTGTTGTATATTATTGCGTATTGTGTGTACATCGTACAAAATACAAAATATTTCGTGTTGTTGTTTCAAGGGGAAATAATATATTATGTACCAATGTGATTTGTGCTATTATATATGATGTACACACTACACACACTTTTTAATAGCCCACATTTGTCCAACAAAAATGTTGATCTTTCTCATTTTACACTGAGTGAAGATTCACTCTCCTATGTCCATCTAAATTCCCAATTCCAACTTCTAAACGCACCTATAGACATTATTTTTGTCAGTTATAATGATAATGAAAATGATATTGATGATGATGGGGGTGTGATCTACGGTCTACGTGCGAGTTTTATAAAAATGAACATAATTTGAAGAAAAATTTATTTGTATGTTTAGAGTTTAGAACATGGAAAATATAAACACACATGATACCAGTGCAGTGATGTTTTCTTATTTTATGGATACTTAAAAACTACTATACCTAATAATATAGTGAGTTTGTCTACTGCCTACTGTCTACAGTCTACATTTACTCTCTCATGATTCATATGATTCACACATGTGGTCAATGGTCAATGTATTTATATGCCACATTATAAGTGCATACAATTGTAATGTATGTATGGTACATTACCCTGTAAAAAAATATTCAAGTGAGGTCTAGGTTCTAATACAAAATACAATATACAAATACAATAGAAATAATTATCCTCTTCTCATGTGTATATTATTTATTTACACTTGGTGAATTAGCAGTAGCATCAACTATCAAGTATCAAGTAGTGTGTAAATTTATATTATAAATTGAACATTTAACAGTTTTAGAATAGAAAAAATGCAATAATAAATAATAAATGGTGTAATGAGATAGAGTCTAACTATATTCATATATCATCATACAAAAAATAATAATAATACTAATACCGTGGCCAAACTGCACGTAGAAAAAATATATATATTGATGTTATGCTTTAGTTTCTTACGGCTATTAAGAGATATATTTGATAAATGTGGATGGAATATAGAATATACGCAACATAAACATATACATCAACTGTGTAGTGTACAGTGTACACTGTATTCAGTATACACAACAGAGAGATGTGAAGGTTTGAAACAGTTCATGTACAAATGTGCATATTGAAGATTGAAGTCTTGGTTTTAGAGTGAAAGTAAAATATATATAATAATAAAGTAAAGGTCTTACATCTCATATCCCCATCATCATCACTGTATCTTCACAGCAGTAATACAAATACAAATATAAATGTACGAAAATACACGAGTAAGTAGTAGCAAATGCATAACGTAGGTAAATCCAAGTATAATGTATAATATATAAGCCTTAGTAAAAATTTAGGGCAGTCAGCGTATCCGTAGTAAGAAAACGTCAAACAGAAGCTATAAAGCTAGCATTGAAACCTACCTCTACGTTTATTTCACTCACAATCACGGTCCAACCAACAACAAGACGTAGGAAAGACAAAATATCCAAAATCCAAAGAACAGTCATATTATTTGAACAATATAACACAGTTACTTTGTCCGATTCGATTTTACTCATTCAAAGGTAAAATCACTACGAGTTTTTGAACTAAAGTGCGTGGAAATCGAAAGAAATACAAATACAGCAAAATGTTATTAGTGACTACGACGTTTAGTATAGTTGTTGGGATTTTAAGTACAGTGGCCTATGCGGAACCTCAACCACCTCCCGGATCCCGTCCAATCTATATTAATGGTGGACAAGGACACAACCAACACAATCAACACAATCAAATTCCAAGACAGCCACAGGTAAAAATATCCCATTATGCTCTTTCCTATTCATTTTCAATCATTTATAATCTCTAGTGCGCTTTGTTTACCAAATTAACAAAGCTTAAACTCTACTGGGATACTAAAATTGATAATAATTGTCATGATTGATATGAAGAACATAAAGTACACACGTAGAGATTTTCATACATTCAAAAGTCAAGAGGGTGTGAGTTTTGAGTTTTGAGATTTCAGTATTTGAACACCTCAGCTCATATTTTAGAGTATAATAAAATCTATATAATACTTAACTTTTTTTAAATCCTGCTAAACCAACAACCGACAACCAGCAGTTTCAACCTTCACCTCAAATTCCCGTTTCATATAGTCAAGGACCATCGTCTCCTCTCCCTCAAAGTTATCAACGACCATCCAACAATTACATAATAAATTCTACTCCTAAACCCATCTCTCATCAATCACTCCCAAGTCCAAGTCCAGTTCAACCTCCAATTGCTCGTCAACAATTACCCAGTCCACCCAGACCCTCTACTCCATCCTCCTCTGGATCTTCAAATAGGTACAGCAGCTCTCTTGGAGAAGTCCAACCTGTCTATGGAAATGCACCCAGTTATGTTCCACAGTCAAATGTAAGGAACCGATATCAGCCAAGTCCACAACAACAGAGTAAATATTCCAGTCAACTTAAAGCCGGTGGAGCTCAGGTTAGTATTTTAGTATTTTGTCATTGTCAACTCTCCTTTTCATTTATTTAGGGAAATGAGGCTCGGTGAATTAATCGCACATGTGAAGATTCCGTTGTTAGATCATTACTCAGTTTTTCCAGCAATTAGAATTTCTCATGTATTATATTGTACTCTTACATTTAGTTCAGTGCTTGGACGTAGTTGCTTTGAAAAGAAGGAAAACATTCCTGGTCTTAAATGTACAGTACATAACGAAGGAAAAGGTTAAGACAAAGTGGATGATAACAATTTTGAAATGGATAGTTTAAAGTTAGAAACACTTTTTGTGTTGTCTTGTGTCATTGCATTCGTATAAGACACAAGATGTGTATAGTGTGTATTCTACTAAAAACTAATTCTTTCAAGAGACTCTCTTGTGAAAATCCTGAGGAAAAGTATTTTCAATTGCTTGTACCTTGTACCGTATACCATCATTGTACCATACCATGTGACAAGTGACTAACACATTTCTGAAATTTTATAATTTTTATGTAAAATTACATGATTATTTTAGTTGGTTTTTATGTCTTTTTACTATAGTTTTATTTCATTTAGCCTAGTAATCAAGTTGTTATTGTGGTAGTTTTGTGCATACTTGATGCTTGATACAGTTTTAGCTTGGTGGAGGAAAAGTTCTCATCTCTTCTTACTCAAGTCTCGAGACTCGAGTACAATATACTTTATACTTCATACATAGAGCATAGAGAGTTTGCAAAGTTCATGAGTGCACTTAAATTTTAAATGGAGTTCAACTAGATGATGAGCATGATTGCAATGATACGATGGTACTTAAATGTACCATAATATCTAGTCTATTTTGGATATATTATTTACTGTTTAGGGGCTTTCTTTAGTCTTTAGGTATGTACTGATATGCGATGTACATTGTACATTGTACATTCACCTCTATCTGATATGTTATATTTCATGAGCATAATTTTAGTCTTACAACTTGCAAGTAAATAGTAAATGCATAATGAATGATGAACATGGAAAAAGAAATGCGAAATTTATGTTTGATTGTGTTTTTGTGATCAAATGAGTGCATAGATCCATGTAAAGAGTTGGATAGATAGATAGGCAGATAGGCAGATAGATAGCTAGATGGATGGATGTATTTTATGTATTTGTGTTTTGTATGCGGTTTGGTTTGGTTTGGTTACACTTATACATTAGCGTTTACCTTAGCTCTCCACTCTGTTCCACTCATTTGGCTTTCAAGTTTAGTGCAATGAGCGAAACGGCTGTTATGCTCTTGCCACTTTTGACTTTCGAGTTCTCTTGATGCATCTCTCTCTCACTCTCTCTATGTGTGTGCAGTGTGCAGTATCTCAGAGTATTTGTGTACTTTTGTACATTTGATTCAAGTTGTAATAAAATTCACCCTATTCTTGCTTTTGGTATCGTCCATCGTCATCGTCATCATCATATGTAATACACTGCCATCCTCTTACTTGCATCTTTCGCACATTCAACCAAATTCTTACACCGTACACCTTACACATGTGAGAGTACACAAAACATAAAACACTGAACCAAGATCAGTTCAACGTACAACGTGCAACCACCACGGAGAGGGGACTCAGAAGAGAGACACAGACAGAGAGAAAGAGAGAAAGTTTAATTAAAAACTTTCAAATGCAATAAATAGACGTATTAATGTACAGGATACTGCAGCGCAGGCAAATACGTGAATGTGCGTATAGACAAAATGCATTTTTAATTCTCCTTTGAATAGACAGGATTTTTAAGACTGAGGCTAAATTACTAATTATTTATAACAATTTTCTCTTTTTATATAATACTACAAAATAGTTTATTGTAAATTGTAAAACACTATAAACTATAATCTATAATACGCACATAACACAATAGATTAAACGTAACAAGTAAGTAAATTTTAATAGCTGATTTAGATGATCGTAATACAAATTTTGTCAGTAGTCAGTATTTGAATAGATTGGGTCATTTATCCTGAGTTTTGCATATAAACTTACAATAATAATAACTCGGATAACTCAGGAAATTTCTTTGAGTAAAATAGTATGTAGTAATTATAAAATAACACGTAGGTGTAACGCACACAAACAAATAAAATCGAATGCACCATGGGACAATCAGAGTTCTCAGAGCTCAGAACAGAAAACAGACAACAGACAGAATATAATGAATAATGGAGGGAACATCATGAATAGCCTCTAGTAACATCCTTGCTTTCCTCTTTTTGCATTAAAGAATGGATTATCTTTTAATTTGGGATATGTATCATTATAACAAAGTACGACGTCAGTTTATTTTTCTTAGAATTTCTGATTAAGTTTTTTCCTATGTGTCATAGATAATATCTATTGGAATGGATGTATGTATTGCTAATGTAATAATAGTAGTAGTTTGAAAAAACGCATATATACATATAATCAGTACTCAGTCCCGTCACTGTGTACTGTGCACTACATTGCTATGATTGTCACTTCTATCTCCTTGCATGTATCTCGAATACAATCACGAAAATTGTGTTACATATAGTTTAGATTTGATATTTCATGGTTCTTGTGTGTATCTGTCTTTCTACAGGGATCCAAACAAAATCAGTTGACGAGTGAGGAAGCGGAATATGAAGAAGAACTAGAGCAAGAACCAGATCGTCTCACATTACTTTTACAAGAGAGCAAATTCCAGTGTGGTGCGAAGAAAGACGGATATTATGCAGGTACGTTTTAATCTTGAAAATAGAAAACATATTATAAAATATTGAGTCTAAGTAAACCATCTCTCTGTCAGTAACAATAACAAATTTGAAAATCTCATAATAGTATATAAAAAATCATGTATGAATACTTGCAAACTACTAATACTCTACTTGTAAGGATATTAGTTATTATTTACGCTGTGACCTTTTTGGACGAGTGTAGAGTGTACCCAAAAAATGTAGTTCTATGTCATAATCATTATCCCAATACTCCGTTTGGCATTTGGCCCTTCCAAATTCCAAATTGGCAGTGGCATTTATTATGTTGATTCCACAGATACGATACGAATAAAAAATAAAAGCATCATAATATTTAATATTATATTACAAAGATTGATCTTTTTATTCATCTTTATGTTTTTACAGATACTGGCCTAAATTGTGAAGTGTTTCACTACTGTATGTACTATGATTGTCATTTTCTCTATTTCCTTACATCTATACTATTACTACTTACTATTTACTAAGAAAATATCCATGTATTTTAATTTTGATGGTTCTATCGGGTATTTTTCTATAGGTAATGCCGGCGCAAAACATTCATGGATGGTAAAATGAATACAATTTTTTAATTTATTTTTTGTGCAGCGTGTTTACACCAAATCTAAATAAGAACTGGTGGAATATTTTCATGTGTTTTGAAAAATTCCTACATATGTTTTACTGGAAATTACTTTTAATTAGTATGTAATATATTGTACAAGTAGTTGTTCTTATTATACACTTGATGTTCTAATCAGTTTATCCTCTATGCTTTCAGTGTCCAAACAATTTTGCCTTTCACCAAGTTCATCTTATCTGGTTCGTAAGATTTAGTCAACCTAAAGCATTTAAGACGGTATTTAATTTGATAATTTTACAGGAAGAATAATGTATAAATGCTATTGTATTTACAGTGTTCCTCCATCCTCAGATGATATTTGCAAGCAATCGGAAAATTTTCATTTTGTAAATGAGTACTTGTACAGGTGAATACACTATTTTAAAATGAAAAGATTTCCTAATTACGTTTCCTATATTATTTTTCACAAACACAGTAAATAAAAGTCATTTAATGATAATTTGATTATTTCCTCTGTAAATAAAGGCCAATCAATGAAAAGGAAGCTCAAGCCACAAACACCAGTTTGAAATATGCGGATCGATACTATCCTGATGGTATGAAATTAATCAATAATTGATAATTGAGGGGCTTGGGATAAAAAGATCGTTTGCAGAATATTTCCCACACAATGCAAAAGCTCTTTTTATCCCAAGCCCCTCAATTATTGTTGTTATTGTTAGTCTAATTAATTTAATCCAGGTTTTGATCAATTCAACTCAAATTTTGTTTCTTTTTCTGTTAATTCTGTATAGGTTACACTCCAGGTATGCAACTGATAGGTCTATTTTTATTTTTAATTACACTTAAAAAAATTACCTAAATCTAGTAACTTTTGTTCATACGTCCTTATAGTAATTATTAATTAGCCATACATAATACAAGAAACCATGTACATTTTGTAATAGCATAAATTTATGAATGTACTTAACAGGAACTCCTCTGGACGAGATGGTGGCTAACTACGATTCCAGTCATCATCATCCAGAGCCTCGAGCACCACACAGCTTTAAGGCCCAACAACAACGACAACCACCTCAGGCCTACCACGGAGGGAACGGAAATGGCGGAGATCGAAACGTTTTCTTCAGCCCTGAAAGCATCAACATTCCTTTAGCTCAACGCAGACCTCAAGTGCACCGAGCAGGACCAGCAAGTGCCAAGCAAAACTCACCTCAGTCATCGCCAAAAAATTACAACAACAACAATAACAACAATAATAACAACAACCAAAACAACAAGTATGAAGATGAAGAATATGAGGACGAATACTAAATACTAAAGAAATAAAATGTTATAGTATTGTGTAATACATAAGAAAATGCGAGTATCAGTACAATATAAGCAGAGTTCTTCAAGTAAAATCCCTTTACTACTCTCTTGTGATCTTATGCTTAATGTATGTATGTACTATGTACTGGAGAAAAAAGGAGCACTACAAAGTTATAATTCAATAAGAGTTTTCTTCGTCGTCGTCTCAGTATCGTATAGGAGTTTGGAATATCTTCGCATCTCAAATCTCAAGCAGTCCCATCCATTAATTATTATTTGTTGCAAATATTATATTTTTGTATTATATATCTCATAACATTATTATATTAGCATGTTGTTTAGTATTTTAATTTATAGCATATAATACGATATGACGTTTGACAACGAATGACTTTAATTTAATTCATGACTTTATATTTTTATTAATTTTTATTATAATATGTTTGTTGTTCTCGTTTGTAACCAAAAAGAAAAAAAAACTCGCAAATATAATATATTTAACTACACCGTAATGTAAGTTATTTTATTATCTCAACACAAATATTATTTACATTTGATATTTGATATAATATTATGGCACTGTTTTTTTTATACATATTTTTTGCTCATTTATACAATGTTTTGTTTATGTTGTATGATGTTGTACCACGTTTTCAGTTGTTTTTTTTTCAATAAAACAAGAGAAAGGAGAACAAATAATACTTCATACTTTAAGTATTGACTACTGTATTGACTACTGCATGTATTTTTATGCTTTTTGTTATCAAATGGATTTGTAAAATTGAAAATTGTATGCCATAAGAAATCTTGTGTTAGCTGTTAGCTGGTGTTAGCAGTTAGCATGAGCTAAAGTCTTACGTGATAGGTCCAAGGTCATAGTACATTATGTGCTGTCTTTGTCGTTGGCATTTCATCACTGTTCAAATATTAAATAGTTTAAACTTGAGGAATGCTCCATACTCCATATTCGATACACACACCGCATTTGCTCACGTTGTTTGATTTGCACTCGATACTCGATTTTCATCATGGAAATTACACGTTTATGTATCATACATATAACGTTCCAAAGTTAGGAGACACTACATATTTCTACAGTACATTAGGCATTAGGCATTAGGAAAACTATACTCCAATAAAAGTAGTCAGTAGTCTCTTTTTATCTTTTTGTTTTTTAAAATATGATGAGAATTGCGATTTGCGATGCAAATCTGTAGTATTTGTAATTCACGTTTCTGCCTGTAAGTTTGTTGCATGTTGTTTTGTTTCTTATTCTTTCTCAATTTACTCGGGACTCTTGGCAAAGGTGAGCACGGAACAGGATGTTTCATGTACTCCTCATCAATAATTTAAATCCTACTTCTTCTTGTTGAGCACGAGAAAGTTATTGATTGATTTATATCAACGTACCAAGATAATACAAAAAATACGTCAATTTCTTCACTTGCTCAGCAACAGTTTACAATGCACACAACATTTTTTTCTCGTTCGGAGCTTTCGCTCCCCACTGTGTAATACTTCACTCACTTCTCACTTTCGATATCACACCTGACCGAACAATAGCAACGTTTTTAGCATAAAGCATAACGACTTGTATTTTGTGCTCATCATCTCGAGTTTATTGTACTTTTGAAAATTCTTCAAGGCATAATTTCCACTGTATTTTTCGGATTTCGGATTTTGGATATGAACTATTCTCCATCGTTTTAACTAATAACTAATAACTACTGTAGTGAATAGTGAATGGGAGAAACCAAGACCTTGTAATTTACTTGTTTTACAGTTCAATAGCAACGTCAGACAATGGGGAAATTATTGGGAAATTTCACTGAAAATCCTTCTCAACCACAAGCGTTAATCGATCCGCAGCGAGCCCATAGTTTTGACTGTGAGTATAAATATAAACATAAAACATCAAACTTAAAAGTTACTTTCATTTTACAATTTTATTACGGATCATTCCGACCCGTTCAGCCATTTGGGCTTCAAGGCGTTCCTTACGATTTCCTTACCAATTTCTTCATTAAAATATATTCACTTTCTCTTAAATAATATCATAAATCATGATATTGTATGTTTCTCTGGTAAAACCCTTGTACAAAAAATGTTTAGTACAAGTAAAAAGGGTAATGTTTAAATTGTTGTTGACGTCATAAAAATTTTCAAATATAGATTCTGTGATAGGATGTAGCGCGATCGGCTCTATTTGTTTTGTGTCTGGGTAATAATATAGAAACTATATAAACGTAAATATCAATAATATGTATTAGTAAAACTATTAATTAATCACTGCGTATTATAGTAAGTGCGTGTATAATTATCTTTTCTTGTAGCATTTGCTGGCTTTTTTATTGGATCTGCAACAAAACCAGGATGCCGACTGGTAACTTTTCACTTACGACAGCAAAAAATAGTGAATGCTTTGAATATTTGATAATTGCAATCGTCTGAAATCTGAAACTCACGTCGATTAACACATCACATTTTATCAATTTTATATTATCAATTTTATACAGAAACTATGAAGTCTCGGAGACACCGAAAAACTAGTATAATTTCTGTTTCAAGTGGTATGTTTAATGCAACATTTCCTTTCACTCCCTTTAAAAACATTGAAATTGACGTAAATTGTTTTGTGAATATACAATATAGAAGAATACAAAATTCGAATGAGTTTATGAATGAACTTTTTCCTGCCATATACCAATAAGAAACGATTGTTGAAAAAATGTACAGAATTTTTGAGCTTTGGACACTGTGGACTTGATTATCCATTGTCAACAACTTTTTCAACTTTTGAACCTTTATCTTGAATGACCCTTAATGTATCTACATGGACATGGTTCATTCTGAAAATTTACAAAGGATGAAGTCTAGTTTCATGCTGGGACCTCAACAAATATATACATTTTTTCGACAATCCTTTCGTTATATGTCAGGAAAAAGTTCATTTTTTTAAAAGTTTTATCAATCATTATAATTTTCTGCCTTTAAAATATATCATTCCAAGTTTTAAGATGCAATTATTGTTATTTATTAAATGTAGGACGAAGCATACAAGGGGATCCTCACGGGCATTACGAAACAATGAGAAATCCGCAAGTTTACCTAGGTGTGTTCATTATGTTTTATACTGCTTATTTTTGGATACAGAAATGAATGGTTGAATTTTTTGAGGAACAACTTCAAGCTAAATGTTTGTTTTTGAAATTTGAATAATTATTATTGAAATTGTTTATTATAATATATAATATATTATAGACAGATCCTCAGCTCGTCTATCCCCGATCCGAAAACCAATACCAACGTTTTCAATCAGCAGTCAATTTTCTCCATCAGCTCCTCTTGACGCTCAACAATATCCTAGGCATAATCAACAATACCCGAATTTCTTTCAACAACATCAGCAGGTACAGGAACTAGCGAAGCAACAACAGGAACAAGAACAACCGCCACCTTATCCACAAGGATTTTCTTATAATCAAGTCGGGAAACAAAAATTTCCACCTCCCTACTCTGCTTGATGCTTGTAAGAAAAGTTGTCAAGAATTTCTGAAGAAGGAATTAGGCAATGATAGTCGTAATTGAAAAGGTTTTGTAAAAAGTATAGATTATAGACTACTAACAAACCTATTATGCTTAACACTTAAGTTGAAACGTGAACTCTGTTTTTAATGCACAGATGGAAGATATGATGATTCAGGAATACAAAAGAAACATTGCTAGGAAAGTTTACAAGCAATGTTGCCAGGAAAATTCCCATTGTCCTTTGCTTGCATTTTAGCAGAGTACAAAGTGATTAAGGTATACGTAAGTATGCAGTAAAACCTAAAATATCTTTTCTGATTTGATGTCTGAAATTTCAATATACTCTACCAGATAATTCTAGTTAGTTCTGCCGTTACTTTTAATTTTACATGTAATTAGTATAGTTTTTATGTTTTGTGTCATTTTTGATGCAATCTTTAGAAAAAGAGCTAACAGGCAGTGAAAGAAAATCTATGTAATTTTTTTTAAACCACACAAGTATTAAAGCTTATCATCAAAAGATAGTAATAAGCCATTAATTTTCAACAATGATAAAAAATAAACTATACTAACACTTGTGTGTATTTAGTATTTACTATTTACATTGTACATTGAACACTGTACACATTGTACTTGCATTGTACACCTATTGTATACTTTTTGTACCTTTTCTCTTTCCCATTTTCTCAAATAAATGTACTCCGATGAAGATTTATTGTAAGTAAATATACCTTCTTCACTAATTAACCTGCCGTCAACGTGTATATATTAGTTCTAGTCATGTAAAAAATAAATTAACAATATCGCTGATGATGATTATAATAAACATGTTTATTCATATTTCATATCCTAAATCCTGACTCCTGACTAACAACTAAGTACACATGCAAGACATAATTACCACTAATTATACCCCCTCCAAACATCTTTAACACAATCATACATCATGGATTGGTTGGTGATTGTTGATGGTTGATGGCTGCATAAAGGTTCTTTTTTAGTTTTAGATTTTCAATATCAAGTCTTGAAATTTGAAATGAATCATGCAACAGCTTTATTAAGTACAGATATAACACGAAATCTTTGGAAAACACTTTTTACTCCAACTTTTACATGAGGCAGAATGAATTTCCATTTCAGTAAAACGAAATGGAAACTCCCTCTTTTCATCTTTCCTTGGCCTCTGATAAATTCTTGTCTTTTCTATATCTTTCTTATGATTACACAAAAAAATTTTTTGTTAAAAGTTGAACATAACCGTCAGAGATTTGAAATTCGTAACTTATCAAATTTTAGACATTCAGAATTCAGATGCCTCTTCCTACAGATAATCGAGAATCGAGAATAGATAATTATTTTGTCTATTGCTACACCTGCAAAAAAAAATTCAAGAACTTTATTTGAAAAACCACGGTGTAATATGTACACTAGAGTCCGCCAAAAAACACAAAGTGTGAGGGCTTCAAAGTCTCACCCCCTCAAATCGTTCCTTTTGGTGTAAAAAC
>JAQGBH010004503.1:0-16553 GCA_034698265.1 Sminthurinus aureus
TTTCAGTGATTACTATTTTTTCAGTGAATTTTTCAGTGATTACTATTTTTTCAGTGAATTTTTCAGTGATTACTATTTTTTCAGTGAATTTTTCAGTGATTACTATTTTTTCAGTGAATTTTTCAGTGATTACTATTTTTTCAGTGAATTTTTCAGTGATTACTATTTTTTCAGTGAATTTTTCAGTGATTACTATTGTTTCAGTGCATTTTTCACTAATTTTCAGTGATAATCATATGAGTACATGTATATACATATTGGTGCATGTATTTATATGTATACATGTGCATATGCGTGTGCATATAAATGCATTTATGCACATGTTGGTCGACGCTTAACACATTCAAACGGAGCGCGCCATAGAGTAACCCATTACTCTATGGCTAATTAAATTATCGATTATTCCCAAATCGCGAATACTCATCTACTAATGTGTACAGCGTAAATATACTGTATAGTGCATTTCAAATTTCATTCATGAGAACAATATCGTGATTTGCAGTTTTAAAAAAATGGAAAATGCATGTTAAGTGTCATGTAAATCAGATGTTGCATCTGTGTACTGTAGGGATAACTGATAATACACATAACAAATAGGCAATGACAAAAAACAAATAAATATGTACACAGGAATTTGAAAGGGAAAATATGAATGAGATGACATTTTCATTTCGTTTTCATTTGGTACTCATATGTCCAATATCCAGTGTCCAACACTCAAGACTCAATACACGATTTTCATTTCCATAAAAATGATTTCTGTGTATTCTTCTCTTTTGTATGTCTTCTGTATGTATTACATTGGATTTACATTAGGTATTGCATGTAAATAGTAAATAATAGTTTATCTAAATGGACGCCGAGATCCTTTTATTATGTAAACGCGGATAAATAATCCACTTTGAATTTTTTGTTTACCTTCTAAATCTTTTGATGATTCAATTCAGCTTGACAATATTTCACAAAAGATTAAATATTTAACGTAGTATATACTTTCCATTAGGACATTATTTGTCAACTACTGCTTACTGATTACTGATTACATTTGTTCATTTGTGTAGACACTCGTAAATCATGAATGTGTATAAACAAATCGATGCATAATGCATAATATTCAATATTACATTCTGTATTCCATCGTATGTACTTATGTATTATGAAAGGACTTCCCCCTTTCTGTTTGTTTTCTCTTTTTTGTCATCATTAAATATAAAATATTAAAAAATACACAGATAATATGTGGACATGTTTAATATTTAACGATCATTGTAATTATATTTATCTGTAGTCTTCATTCTAGAACGACATCTCGTTTTTTGCTCTATTCATCTGTGGCTGTGTGTCACTTTCAAAGTTTTACACAAAAAAGGGAAGGACATTTTTCTGCTGTCGTTTTTCTACATTTTATTTACATTTAGATTTACCTACAACCTACAACCAACTCTCTGTAGCTATAATATACAGTATACAGTGTTCAGTGTTCAGTGTACAGTACAGCATTTTTTCTGATAATTAGCTTTTTTTTGTTACAAAAAGAACAAGAACAAGAGCACACAGAATAGATTATTACGTATTATATGATTTAATTTATCCAAATCAAAGTCCAAAGTCCAAAGTCACACACTTTTTCATTGTCCATGTGAAATTGAACATGATGTTATTAACATTTTGCATAAATAATATTCATGCATTCCAAAAGATCCAAGACGATTGACCTATGTTAACAGGTAATTGGTTGATGAAAGGTTGCAACTCTATTAAATCAACCAGTGAAAATGGAGTTAATAGTGTAATAATAATAATAATAATTCATTAAATATTTAAGGGTAAATACATTTAATATTGACCAAGTTATCTGTTGTCGATTGTCTGTGGACTGTGGTGTGTTGTGTTGTGGTGTTGAAATTTTGAGAGCTGAAAGTTGCGAATTGAGAGTCAAGGGTTTTCAAATTTATGAGACTATTTACGGACTTTGTTCCATGAAATTCATGTTCAGCATCTACTATCTACCTCTATCTAGATACCAAACTACTTTTGTTTTACTGTTGTAGATATTACATGTTCTTGTTCTTGTTTGACTACGAAAATGCAAATCAAAATGGAAAAATGAGCCGATGAGCCGAGAGCACCTGCTCACTACATACATATACATATTACACCTTACACGTATTTAGCTTTTCCCTTGCCTTGCAGACAAAGTACATGGAAAATAATGATTATATTCATATTCATAGTTTGTTATTGATGCTGATATAATACGTATGATTTGAATGGAATTTGTAGTTTGTAGCTTGTAAACATGCTTTTTTATTATAGTTACGTCTACAGTCTACAGTTATTGCTTCTTCATTACATTATCTAGTTAGCCAGAACTTTTCAGTTGCTTGAGGCCTGACTACAGTAATAATAATAATAATATGATTATGTTGTCTTCTTTCCAATAAAATTAGATGAGATATAAATAATGGTCTTTTAATTTGACAACTTCATTATTTGAACCAATAAATGATAATGATACTTCTTGTTCTTACCCTTTACGCTTTAACGTTTTAAGGACAAAAAGTAGGTACTCTTGTATTAAATATTAAATATGTGAGGAAAGGTAATGTGTGATGTAGGTAGTAGGTAGTAGGTACGTGTAATTTGTAGTTTGTAATTTTCTTCAAAAGTTAAACATATCCTCAAGTCTCAAGAATGAAAAACTTGAGCAGCCGAATAGGATTCAAGATTGTGCATAGCACTGCATACATATTTTATACTATATGCCTTATGCATGTAACATCTACTGTTTACTATTTACTGCTGTAAGCAATATAAAGTGATGGACGTGACCACAACGATAATGATTATTAGATTGACTATTGACTACCTCAAAACCTGACAACTGGTACTGATTTTTTAGAATTCCTCCCAATTATCATATAATGTCTTCATCAAAATAAAAAAAATTAACTATTTGAAGTTTAGGATATCTTATATTTTTGGAAAGAGAGTGAAAAAACTGCTTTATTATTCAAAGTCAAGAGTAGACGTACATAATACAAGAAAACGTCACAGCTCATAGTGTATCACTCACTTCATGCATGATTTAAGAATTAGAATTTTTCTAACAACAACAAGAAAAAGGTATCTACTTACGACGAACGACGAGTGGAGTGGGGAGTGAGAATTAAGAATTAAGTGACGAGAGTGAAAGTCGTTATATAATCAATACTTAGTATTTAGCAGTCGTCTTGTTTTCCTACGCTTGTTGTCTCTGTGTACTAAAGTCATTAATATTTTGTATGTGAATTCAATTTTTAATTATTATCAATTATTATTATTGTATAGTTTTTCGATAAATCAACATTGGAATATATTTCTTATTCCTTATTCCATGTCCATAATACGATGCGGAGAAGAGCAAGTTCAAAGATATACTTATAATACGTACTTTGTAAATTATAATATTTTGTATTACGTAGGAATATTATTGATCTTTGATCTTGAATCAAATTCATCATCCATCATTATTTATTTGACCATTGACAGTGAAAGACGCAGAACTTGAGAATACAGAATACATGATCAATATTTTTTTTGGAAGCATATTAATTTACACATAGATGCTAATTAAATAAAAAAAATCTTTTTATAGTCGTTAACATACGAATGTCATGAATCATAATTCATGAATAATAATGATACAAGATATAAATATCTTCATTCTTTTTCCAATTCGTCCGATTTCGATGTCATGTACCAAAAGCGTCGTAGATAATAATTCGTAATTTCATTTCATATCTGTAGTTTTTCCAGTTTAGAATGCAAAATGTAGAATGAAACATGGTCAAATGAATAGTGAATAAGAAATAGAGTCGATTGATAAATAGCTCATTGTTTCATTTTAAACTGCATCGTACCTTGTAAATTCTTTAATCTCAATCTCGATTCTCGATCCTTCTATATTTTAAAACACTTGTTTCCTATATTTCAATCATATGGTTGGAAACACATTGTCAGATTGTCAGAAATCCTGCAACATGATTGAATTTAAATACACCTGTAAGTAATGAGTAATATCGGAAATGTCGGCTGCATAAAGAACAAAGACACAACTGCAAAGAGTAAAAAACGACGATAGTAGTACTCTCTACTCATAGCTAATAACAAAAGGAACGAATAGAAAAAAATATTTTAATTATCTGTCCTACAACTTGTTTACACGTTGTTCTTTCTACATTATGGATACTTTATTTATGGTTTTTATGCATGTGTTTCTACTTTCGCTCCTGTACTTAGACTTTAGAATGTAGAATGTAGAGCAACATTTGTGTTTTTTGTCATCGTCGCCTTCTTTTTCACTTGTAAATAAATTTCTTGTAGGAGTTTGTAGTCTGCAAACGTTGAAATTTTAAATGTCTCAGCTCTCAACTCTCAATCAACAGTTCGGCACTCATCGTCGTTCCTAGTACATCTAATACATGTGTCAGTGTGTAATACTGTGTAATGAATGAAATGGATAAAAAACTATTTAAAAGGAACGACGACCTTGTTAAAGTATCCCTGGACGTTTTAGACAAGCACCTGTACATTGTACAATGTACATTGTACATGTTGTTAAAAGATGTATTAAATGTAAAGAGTACAGAAGCATGCAGTATGTACATTTATTGTATCTTGCATTTATTGTATCTTGCATTTTTCTCCTTTTTTCTTCATTGCTTCACATTTACTTTGAAAATTAGCCGACGTGTTTCATATTTTGAATTTTTATAATTAATCTTACCCGTTTTCCTTTTTCCTATAAAAATTATCCGCTAAACACGTTAATAAAGTCGAATAATAATCCGCAAGAATGAAATGAATAATTTTCATTGGAATTGCGTCACCAGTCACCAGTTTGTCAATTCCTCAACAATGGATGAACTTTTCTGAATTCTGACGTAGATGCTTTTCGCCGTCTCCGGGCAAAAGGTCAAAACTCATTTTCTCAAGCCTCCCACAAAAGTGTCATGAAATGTGAATGATTCTGAACACGGAACATGAATGCGGATTATTAGTTTTTTGATGACGGTTGAGAATAAAAATACAAAATACACACTGCATTTTGCAGTGCTGTAGGTTTATAATTAGGGTTTTGCAACGTGTAAATGAATCTTCTTCAACTTGAGTACTTGGTCTTAGATAGATATGCACTTAGAATTTAAAGTGCATCCTCTTGTTTTTTACATGTCTACCTTTCCGTGTGTATCATCAAGATTCAAGAATGCTTATTTATGATGTTCATTGTTTTTAGTTTTTTCCCTTTATACTCAATACTCATAGCTCACAGTCAGTCAGTTTTTTTAATACTTTAAAAACTCAGTTGCAGTGCATACGGAATACGGAATATGTGGAAGATGATGGAGATTCTCTAAGCTTTTAACTTTTAATGCAGAGCCATGGGCAATTTTAGTGAGCAAATGTACCAACTTTCTGCACACACCACTTGATAAAGCTCAAACTCAAAGCTTGAGTCTAGAGTCTTGAGTACCAGCGTTTCGCGTGAAGTGAATCGTAATTATCATTGTGTATCCAGTATCCAGTGGTCAGTACAAACTACAAACAGCAAGCAGCAAAAGAAAATGTAATATGAATTATGAATACAAAATACATAAAGAGCTAAATTGCTTACTTGTTATGCGCTTTAACTCTCCCTCACTTCTACCAGACTTTTTACTGTGTAATTTACAAGTTGTGACTTTTGTATGTGTAGTGTGTACAATGATCATAAATGCATTTGTAAATTCACTCATATCTCATTGTCAGTTGTCATGTATAATGTATATGAATATTACGCTTAGCTTAGCGTAGCTCAGTTTAAGCCACAAGCCAAAGTCGTAAATCGTAATTGATAATTGATAATGTATGACAAATGAAAATAGAAATGAAAAAAAAGACGTCACGGAAAAGCATGACAAAAAATTCAGTAGTAAAAAAAATAAAGACGATAACAAATTCTTAGAGCATCATCATCGGTACTAATAATAATTCTGGAGACTGAACAATGGAGAACGGAGAACGAAGACTACAAAACAAAACCCAGCATGAAACATTTTTGGACAACCTGTATTTAACCAAATGGAATACCAAATTCACCTCAATTATTTACAATGTATCCTTGACAATGAACCTTATTCTTTAAGTATGTCTCATGTCTCATGAATGTACTCTGTGCAGTTTCCTTAGTAAATCCTGAGAAATTAGTAGGTATTTATCGGAATCAGAAATCAGAAAATATGTTGGTTCGACTCCAATTGCCAGTGGACTTTTTCCTATTAATCTAATCCAAAATATTACATCTTCTCTGAGAATAATAATTCATGCTCCCAGTCTGTTTCTGTTCTGGAACACTTTTTGTCCACTATGGCAAATTTTGCTATCATTGCAAAAATTAATTACTCTCGGTTGTCGGTTGATTGTTGAATTTGAAACTTCGAATTAATGAGTTTTGATTGCACAAGCAGAAAAAATTAAGGCTTTCGTCATTGATTTTGACTAGCAACTTGGATTTTAGATCCTGGATATTTAGAATATTTCTTGTTTACCCACTACATACCACCCACACTCTCAGGAGCATGTATTTACTGGTTCCTCCGTGCTCATTGTGTGTAAACAGTAAACATCTTGAATCTTGAGTCTTCAAGTTTTCTGATGGATGATACCGCCAGTTTTCATATGACGTAAGACGGTAAGACGTAAGACAAAAACTTCACTTTTCACTTGTCCGGCCCCAACACGAGCGCGGAAGCATGTCTTGCCGTTTGCAGGGAAGAGTGTCTATTAGAGAAAATTTAAAATGTCAACAAAGAATCAAGAATGAAAATTGATGGTAATAAGATGTTGTTTAGCACTTTCATCTTGTAAAATGCAAAAAGAGTTGCTCAAATTTTCCATTTCATGTTCACTGAAATCTTCTTGACTGTTGTTCAGCATCAATCATCAACACGGTCATCATTATCATCACATTTGTTCTGCTTCATTTATTCGTAAATATTAGCTTTTTGATAATTGGCTGGTTGATTGGTTGGTTATTTTTATTCATTAGCACATAGTTAATAGTTGGTCGCAAATGATAAATTAAAAATATTATTTTCCCTTTCTGAGGTTTTGTACTTAAGGCTGGTGCTGTGGTGATGCTGTATGGTAATGGGAAATGGAATGGTGGGTGATAAAAGAGGAAAAGCAGGAACAGACTTTAATAAGCTCATCATCACCATAATAAAAATAGAAACATAAAGTAATAAAAGTCGGCATAAAACTATTAATTGCAATTAGCAGACAGACCGTAATAATCGTCTAAGGCCGAATCAAAACGAACCCAATCACAGTCCAGTGAAGTGTTATATACAATATACAGCAGACAGCAAAATGGTCAAAACATTAAATGTCCAGTCTCCAGTTTCTTCGTCGTAGAACGTCCAACTTCCAATATGAGATATTCACTGTAGTCTATGGTTTCTAGTCTCTTGTAACTTGTAACTATAGCAAACAGCAACAAAGACACCAACTTTGACGCACATTAAAAACCCCATCGAGACAAATAATAATATTCATACATTTGTAGTTTTGAGTTTAGAGTTTTCCCTTTGCGTTTTTATTGCTCAAGACTCAAGACTCGAGAGATTATACAATGCAATGTACAATCAATTTTGGGTTGTTTCCCTTGATCCTTGCTATTCTACATATTTCATTCCAACAACATTTTGCAGTGTGCATGCATATTACATGTCTCATCACCAATCAACAGTAGCTCAGTTTTCGCCTACTGATTTTCATTCGGCATTCAGCTAGAACCTCGAGGCTTGAGTTTCAAAAACTAACATATTCAGAAAACAAACCCAAACCAAACGAAACCAAACAAAACAAAACAACATATTATAAATTATATAATAGTAACTGCAAATAAAATACAAATTTCTTTGCCAATTTTGGTCAGAGGCACTATTTGATAGTTTTATGTTTCACTTTACTACTCGCAAAATACATAATATTAAGTATTTGGTCATTTTCAACAGTTGAAAAAACAGAAGAAAACAAAAAGACATGAATGAAGCTAGTGATAATTTTATTATTATTTAACTATATGATAAATGCTGTTTTAAGTTTTAATGGTCCGTATTCTGTATTCCATAATATGTGTACAATGGCAATGTCTGAGCAATTATTTTTAATTTTCCATATATCTTCCTTTATTCATGCTTGTCTATAGTCTATAGTCTATACTTAATTGTATAAGTAAGACATAAGATCATCATAATATGCTCCACACAGTCTATGTATATTAAAAATGCATATATGATGGTAATATCTGTATTCGGCTTCTGTAAATATGTATTTGTGTTTGTATTTTGTATTTTGTTTTTTGTGTGTAGGTAGAATGCGGATTTTTTTGTCAGTTTTTTTGCACATTCTCCATTCTCAATTCTCAATACAAACTTCCCTGTACCATGTTGTACACAAACAAATTCGAATGCTTCGACACTAGGCATAATCAACTCTACACTCTACATTCGACACTACATACATATTACATGTGTAGTCAGTAGTTACTAGTTACAGATGGATAGATAGACAAATAACTATTATCCACAATCCACACCATGCCATAGGAACTGGAGATGATGAGAAGCGTGAGCAAAGGATAAATTTATACTTTATGCACACTCTGACAGACTGACGAAAGAAATAAGGAGAGAGAGAGAAGAGGAGAGAAGTGTGTGTTTGTATTTGGTATTTGGTATTTTGTATTTATCTATGCGAGCGAGATACACTGTAAACTGCACACAGTACACTGTACAGTAGATACCTGTGACTCTTTTTTTGTCCATTTTTTAGTTTACCAATCCTATTTAAATACATAATACACAGGGTAGATAGTAGATACTAAATGGACAATGCATAGCACATACATTTGTACGATGTACGATGTACGTATTTAGTATTTATGCATCTTAATCTTATCCGAGTCTTCACAGTCCAGAGACAACAACACTTTTTCAGTTTCACTCACAACTCGGAATCCACAAGTTTAAACTTCAAACTTGGAAGGTGGTCGATGGACGGTGGACATTGAAATATTTGCACTAGTACAGTCTCCTGTAGAGTGTAGAGTGTAGATTTTGATTGCAGATTGTGGATACTAGAAAAATTCACATTTAAAGTATTTATCGTCAAATTATATAGCGAATTTCCTCAATTTTCTACATTCTGTAGTGTTATAGAGTTATAGTGTTAACATGTATAGCTCAGATATCAGATATTAGCCGTGGGAATATTTTCCAGTTTTTTACGGGAAAAAGTGTTGACATTGCAATTCACTTGTAACTTGTAACCAATTCCTAATTAATTATTGTTTATGGTTAAGCTGAGAAAAGAGAAAAGCTAAGCTTCAAATTTTGCAATCATTATTGAATGTTGGAGTTGAAGAGATGTGCTGAATATTGGATACTGAAAAGTGAATCCTGAATGCATCTAAAAATTTAAAATTGATAAAAAGTAAAAAGTGAATTGACTTTGAAGTGTGAGTATTGAGCATTGAGTATTGAGTGAATTTCCATGTAGTGCTGCTTGTTGTTTGTTGTTTGGTGTGCGAGCTGCAGTTTGATATAAAAAAGGAATAGGAATACGAATACTGTTGACTATTCGCAAATTATCTGTGTATAAAATATACATTTATGTGAACATTGAACATTCTCAAGTTGAAAATCCAGTTTAGGCTGAAATCTAAAATCTAACATCGAACAACTTGAACATTGCACATTTACATTACACGAAATTGCGTAAAAGTTGTCCAATTTGATATTTGAAATTTGATAATCCATGCAAAAATTATATTTTAAAGTCCAAAAATCCAGAAAAAAGTGACCAGCAAGAAATAAGAATGAACAATGGCGATTAATCAGACAGATAAAGTTGTGAGTGTTGAACAAAATCCAAGTCAGAATCAGACCCAAAATCAGAGCCAGAATCATAGTCAAAGCAGTGTTGAGAGTGATCACAGTAATAATAGCCCGTGTAATAGCCCATTAACTGCCACTAATCATAATCATAATCAGAATCACAGTCAAATTCAAAATGGACTGAGTAAAGTACAGGAGAAGAAAGATGCTCCAGAGAGGATAAGACGTTGTCATTCATCTCCCAATCCTACCACAACATCATCATCTACTGACGTTGACTCTGCACCCGCAATCATCATCAGTCAAGATGTAGAAAATTATGACAATGTTCAGCGTAATCACACAAATAGTAATGATAATAATAGCAGTAATGGTAACAGTGATGATGGGGATTGTGATGAGGAGCATCTTGTATTTCCCCATCATAATCATAATAATAAAAATGGCATTGCCTTTGACAGTGACAAAAATGTTGGGGCTTGTTCGTCTTCATTCTCCTCTCCATCCTCATCCACATCATCTTTGTCATATCCGTCACAAAGTCGGGACTCTCTTTTGTCATCCCCTTCCTCTCCATCTCCTCACAAAATCCTGACGATTGAGGAAGAGCTTAATGAAACTGAAACTGAAGTCGAAGTCGAAGCTGAAACGGAACCTGAGCAAGATAGTGATGATGATAAAGTCAACATGAGGAGAGATGGAAACAGTTCAGTCCGCATCATCGTCCAAGATGAAGACGACAACAATGAAAATGACAATGATAATACACAAAAAAATGAACTGGGGAATCCCAAAAATCCCCAAAGTGTACAATATCAAAATAATACACAAAGTGGACATGTAAATTTAGCGTATGAATCCAACTCAAATTTAAACTCAAATTTAAATACCAATGTCAATGAACATTTGGGTGAAAATGGAAATGACAGTAAAAATAATAAAGAACATTCAAAAGTGGAATCTAGACTTTCAGCAAGTTTGAATAATACCCTCAACACGATTTTTAATTCGGCTGGTGGAAGTCTTCGAGGGAGGAAAGGGCGAGGTTCCAAAAGAGAGGAATTTTTGACAGAAAATTCTCGACGGAAAAATTTAAAGAGTCTCCGGTTCCGGCTACTCAAGGAGACAGATTCCTCGGAAAGGATCCGGGAAGATTCCTTCCTCAAACTGTTTAAGAATACGGTGCGTTGTGCGGTTTGAATTTTCCATTTATTAGCCTTTTGTTACAATTTGCGTGTTACTATATTTTTATAACAAAATCGCCTGCAGTCATTGCATTTTTTCTACACAACCAAGAATCAACAATTGAAATCAATCAATCATCATGACGTCATCAGGATTCGTTTATTATCCTCTTATTCTCATACTAATGTATTGTTTCCATCATCGATATTCAATTAATACGTGCATAGTATTTTATGCAGCCTGCACTCTAAACTCTAAACCATCTTCAACGAATTGAACATTTGTAATATATGAGATCTAAATTGTTCATGAAAAATAATATTGTGAATTACTACGAATCACAAAGTTTCCGGGAATATTTCCAGCAACATTAGAAATTAAAATATTATGCCTCTGTGTCTGTTCACTGTTCAGTATTTTTGTTGCTTCATAAATCTTTCTCCTGTTAGTTTATTTAGAATTTATTTAGACTGGATTGGATTGTGAACAAGTTCTAAACCCTAAATCAAATTTTATTACCCACTCATTACTTTTCAGTTTTGAGCTGAAAGCTGTGAGCGGAGAGTTGCAAATGTTGAGACTTGAGACTTGAGAATATGATATGCAGATTGTGCAGGAGTAGGAGTGTTGCTTTTCTTTCGCAAATTTTCAACTCTTTCACCCTCACGATTTTTCCTGGGTTCTGCCATTCTGAAAGGGATTTGACTTTTAAACCTCGAGTTTCAAATCCACAAGTTCCAAGTTCAGTACACGTTTTTCGTTTTTCTTGGCTTCGATACTGAGTGATTTACACCAACTATAAATTTTTTGCATATGTTTTGTGTTTATGTTCCATCGGTTTTTTCATGGATGATTTTAAACCCATTTTTCATGTAAAGCTTAGCTCAGTATTTAGAGTCAAGAGTCGAGAGACAAAATCTACAATCTACAGATTTTCCTATACAGACGATTGACTGTAAGTACGAATCTCAGAATATCAGAATATCAGCTATCGAAAATCAAGTATCGGCAAATTGTATTGAGAATTGAGATTGAAAACTGAAAAGCGATCTATTTCATCCCACGTCAAGCTGTATGTTTTTTTGTCTAGATTCTAGCAACTGCACGTTTTAGGCTTCAGGCTTCAGGGTTGAACTTCATTTTCATGCTGATTCGATATATACTTTGTACTTTGTACATGTATTATATGAAGCTAAATCTATTTGCTTGTTGAGGCAGGGCTGGCTGGCATTTCATATTTTCGTGATACTCGTTTTCGTTACTCAAGAGTTGAGACTCTAGATATGTGATGTGATAAGAAGATGCAGAAAGAGCTCCAAGCTCTGATCAAAGGATATACATATCTATCGTTATTTATTGTTCACATTGTATATTGTATATTGTATATTTTGTATACCAGCAAAAGAGGGAAATGAGAAATGAGTTGATTTTCTCAATTCTCAATTCTCAGTAAAAACTGAATTTAGACTCGAGTCTCGAGTCGAGTGAATATATTAAATCTGCGAGGAACAAAAGGTATCATCAACATGCATAATGATACCTGGATAGATAGTGCATAGTACATAAATGATACATATAAAAAGTAAAAAGGTGATGTTTAAGACTGGCTTCAGTATAAATTTGAAGTTTAAAGGCGTGATGAGGAAGACCTTGACAATGAAGTGCATTCTTTTCATATGCTTCAATTTTAGATTTTAGGTGGTCTCCACTCTCCAATTTACTCCATTAAAAATGTATCATTTTATGCCATTCTTATTTTTAACATTGCATTGCAGTTGAATGAGAAACCTTTGTTGTTGACTACTAACTACTCAGAATACGGACAATGCAATGGACAATGTGAAAAAAGTTGAGACTGGAAACTGTTTGCATTTTTATATTGTATCAATTTAAGCCAAAAGGATTTTTTTTCCTTTGGCGGTTGAGGTTGTGATTTACAATTTACACTGCTATTTACTATTTACAAAATGGGAATTAACTTTAATTGCATGTTTTATCTACAATCCAGACTCTAGAATCGAGAGTAAACACAGTAGTAAGAAAAATCAATAATTTCTTTGGTGTACTTAGAAGTATTTACATGTTACATTGTTTGAGGCAAAGTCCACAAAATCATGATAATTATTTCCTTTCGATTTTCAATCAATTTTTTCACGATCGTCTTAATTGTTTATTGTTTCTTTCCTTCATCATCAGTCGTCCATCGCCGAAAGTCAAAATGTTGAAATTCACTCTCGTTGTCTGTTGGTTCCTAATTCCTAATTATTTATGCACTATTATAATAATAATAATTGTAAGGTCTAATAACCAATGATCAATGATTATGCATCATTAAATATTGTGGATGTCGAGTATTTTCTGTGGGTTCTGGAATCTGGAATAAAGTTATTATTATTGACTTTGTCTATAATTACCTAAACATTAAACGTATAAATACAATTTGTTTATTGATTTTTTATTTTCAGGAGCTCCTTGGAAAACTGTTTAGTCTGTTTGACCACAACCAACAGCAAAAATTGAAGCAGGATGAATGGATTGAATTCCTCAAAGCAAGGCTCAACAGGTACCATTTCATTTATCATTTTAAAGTTCTTTAAAGTAAATATGTGTATAGTTTCTGGTGTATGCATAAAACATAGGACCTAGAGCACTAAAGCTTCTCATTCCTCACGCAAACCCTCAAGTTTTTTCAGTAGTCAGTAGTGTTACCGTTTTTTCTCTCCTCTCCTCTGCTCTCCCATGTCCAAAGTCCAGAACAAGCATGAAATACTGATGCTCATGTTGTTTCCTGCATAGTTTTTATATCACATTTTTTAAGCAGACATGAAATGAACTGTAAAGACAAAAGAGGAAAGAGACACACTTTGTGCTCGCATTTTTTCCAACTAGAAGCTCCACACTTCACACAGCTACGCTACACACAGGAAGGGATGTTAAAAGACAAAGTTACACTATCTGATCCATCATGTATAATGTATACAGTATACATAGGGAGAATAACAGAAGTCAGAATAACAAAGACAAAAAACAAGAGTATGAGGGACATTGCAACCTTTTTCTGTTACTTTTTTACTTAATTGATAAATGATGCAGCATTACTGATTACGGATTACGCATTTTACATGCAAATTTTATACACAAAATACAAACAACCATTTTTTAATATTTGACTTTGTACATGTATTTGATGTGTATGAGAGGTGTACTTGTATTTTGTATAGTATAAAGTATAAAGTACATCTATAATCCATATGCATGAACTCTGAACAATAATCAATGTCAAGTTGTCCAGATTTCACAGAGTCCAGAGTTTTTACATGGGCGTTTGCCTTTAAGTTTTAAACTATACTACTGCTGCTGCTGTTGGGTCGTGTGTTGTATTCTACTGTGTGGAATTTTGTATTCATTAGTTTGACAATCACTATTGAGATTTGAACTATCGACTACACTGATTCGCGTATTTTGTATATTACTATATTTATTATAGAGCATAATATATAATATCTTTAGCGTTTAGCGTAAGTCAAAGTCAAGTCCGGTCAATTACAAGTACATTGAAAGGTGAAACAATCATCAATAACTCATTCCAGTTCCAGTTCAATAATCAAATATGATCTCTGTTCTCTATCTTGACTTTGAATTTGTAGTTTGTAGATCGAGCGTATGCCTTATACTGTATAGTGTATAGTGTACACAGTACACAGTGGACAATGTAATATCATATTATGATATTAGTATTTGGCAAAAGCTGTTATTATAATTCCTTATTCATTGTTATCATTTTATGATGTGTGATGTGTATATTTGTGTGTGGGTCTGCGTGTGGCTGAAATATTTTACAGGCACTGCCTATTGCCTATGCTGTATGTATTAAGTATTAATGAACGAAGTAAGTATCTCGAATTCTCGACTCTCGACAATTTGAAAAATTACATGGATAGATAAGGAAGGTGAAGGTCATCATCATCTTCTTTTTTATTAAATGTATGCGATGTTCCATTGAAAATATGATACAAACAGGCTCATTTCAATATTCAGTATTCATCTATTCACATTCTCCAATTTCCAGTATACAGTATACACATAACATAAAGTACATTTGGCAGTTAGCATTTAATTTTGTTTACAAAATGAACCACCGAAACCCAAAATCCAAAAGCAATTATCTAATGACCCATAAAAATTAATAATTTACAAGACACGGTGACAAAGTTTTATGACAGGGATTAAAATCCAAATCCAAAGGATTATATAATAATATTATATTCTTTTTCACACCTTTATATAATTACCCATCACCAAGCACCAAGCGTGTGTGAAAAAACATGTGTTTACTTGTAAATATCAATGTAAATATTGGACTTTTTGCTGTTCTACAAAAAATATTTGATTCTTGTTTCTTCTACAAATTCCAAATGAAAGTTGGATAGTAGATAGTAGACGTAGAACATAGGTTTACTTTTTGTTGTAAGCTGTAAATGAGTTGACTTTATGTTGACTTTTTGCATTTTATAAATTGCAAAGGGAGACAGTGACACGTTGAAGCTCAATCCTCCGTTCTCAATGCAATGGCAGAAGTGTGTCTTTTTTTTCCTCATTCATTTGTCTTCTCATTCAAACAAACATCAAACATGAACCATCAAACATCAAACATTAAATCAACTTGAATTGAAAGTGAATTGAGTATTGAGCATCATTCAAGCTTCAAACCTGCTCTATGTAAATAAATAAATAAATGGTAAAAAATACATATGCACAGCTATATGGTCTGTAGTCTGTGTGTAGTCTGTAGACAAGAGTCAATTCCTGATTTAAATTCATTTATAATATTTTGCGTTTATACATGTAGGTTAAAGGGAGTACACTTCCATTATATTACAGGACAACATGAGACATGAGACATGTCTAATGTCTATATTCTATATTCTGTGTGGAGTATAGAGTATAAAGTTGCAAAACATACAGAGTTTTCTAAAGTTATTTAGATAGATTTAACAGATAATAGATTTTTATGCTTCAATATTATACATATTAAACACGGTTATTTACTTATAAACCTGGACAATAGACAATAGGAAACATTTATAACGCATAATATAATATAATTGAACATATATGCATGGACTATGGACAATGGGTAAACGTGTGTTGTAGTGTAAATAGTAAAAGCAGCCTGCATGTGCACGTAAATTACCTGTTTAGCATTTATTTTGTTACTTTAACCATTACGAGTACATGTTATAGTAAACACATCTATAGTCTATAAGCATAGGAATGTCCATTTGAATATCAATGTGAATGTGAGACAGTGAAGGAACTGGCTACAGACTAGAAGTATTAAGAGTATTGGCGTGTTCAAAAAGTAAATTTTGGTTGCGTAAATATATCCTTGAAATTTCAAACGAGTTGCACGAGAAAAAATTTTGGTGCACAAACAAATTCTCT
>JAQGBH010004504.1:0-16544 GCA_034698265.1 Sminthurinus aureus
ACTGAAACACGAAATATTTTGCGAACATTTCGTTATCTAGATTCGCGAGCAGTTCGTTTGATATGAATACTCACCTTGACGTTGATTAGCTTTGCAAGTTGAACGAGTCGTACGTGTTGAATTAGGTCACACGGAGAACATTCTATCGAATATCCTCGGGACCACCCAAAGTGACTACGGACTATGGGCAATCGACATTTTCTGCGCATTTACTCGCTCGCCTTCTTCGCTTTTCTTTCATCCATCAGCTCAACACCGTTAAAAGCACAGCTCGCTTTGTTCGTTCCCAAGTAAATTTCTAAGGCTGTTTCTACGTGTAAAAAAATACATTTGGATAAACAATTCATTTTTCAATTCCGCATCCCGTTTCGTCCCACTTTATAAATCTATATCAAGAATTAATACAGTAAAATTTCCATTTAAAGCTCAAAGCTCAAAGCTCAAAATTGCACAAAACCAAACAGCTTAAATTGGAATCTGCAGTCACCGTCTGAAATCTGAAATCTGGAAAATGTTGACATTCCAAGAAAATGGGTGGAATTTTAGAGCGATTCAAATTGGCTCCCTTTTGAATGTTTTACCGGTTGAAATTGACATCAAAACTGGGAAAATTCAACGGAGGTCGAGTAAGATCAGGGGTTTTCTTTGGAATATTTCATTTGTGTTTGGAATTGCTCATTGTGTTTTTATGCTCGCCAGACTTGCGCAATCGACGCTCATTGAACCAGAAAAATATTTCCGATGGGATCATTTCATCATTCACGCGCCATTTTCAGTGGCCTACGTTCTTTTCTATTACACTGGATTTTGTCTGTTCCGGAAAAATCCGGAAGAGTGCGTCTTGATCTTCAACCAACTTTTTGTAGAGCGGGCAAACCCCGAGCAAAAATTAGTGGCTCAAGATCAATTTCAAGATAGAGAAAACGAGCGGCAATTTCAAAAAAAATCAAGACGAGGTATTCAAAAAAAAGGTTGTCTTTTAAAACTCAATTAAAAATTTTCGGGCGGTATTTTTAAAAATTATTCTTGTTTTTACCATTGGCTGTTTGTTAGAATTAACCGTAGCTACAGTTCTTGCTCAAGTAAACGAACCAAATCTAGATCCAAATCCAGATCGAGCTGAAGATGAAGAACAAAATCCGAATAAATTCCCCAGAGTGCGCCCTCTGTTGTCATGGCCACCTCAATATTCTCTCAATGAAATTTTGACGAGAGCCTACTGTTTTTGCGTTGCGGACACAGGATATCTCCTCACGAGCATCTACGCTGCGGATCCAAATCTTTGGTTTTCTACCCTTGAACCGGAATATCAAAATTTGTACAGTTTTGGCGGGCTTTTGCTGGTAGAGATGATTTTTTTGGCGGGAATGCTCGGCTTCATGTATTTCTCAATTGTGTGTCAACTCCTCTTCTTTGGCAAATGTCAGGAGGAGTTCAATCGACTGGATCTTCGGCTCAGGTGAAACGGTTAAAAAATTTAGGTTTTTTTCATTTTACAAGTAGAAAGTTAAAATTAAAATTATTTTCTCTTTCTCCTTCTCGGTTTTCTCGTGTGTTTTTGAGTAGAAATCTAAAGGAAAAATTTGACTGTCGGCCCACTGAAAATCCGAATCCGAATCCGAATCGAGACATGCAAAGAGAAACGGAGATTCTCCGTCAAATTTTGAAGGAGATGAAAGAGCTCGCCGTCCTCATCGAGCTCTTCAATCGCTGTTTCCCTTTCCCTATTTTTGCCTTAAAACTGGTTTGTTTGGCCTTAGCAATCCTCTTTTATTTTTTCACGATTCGTCATTTCCATGATTTTCCTTTGCTGGGATTTTTCACTGGTTACTGCGCCGCCGTCACAACTCTGGTCTATGGAATTCTGTATGAAAAGGCCTTTTCAATTCCCCAGAAAATGGAGCAGTTGAAAAATGATTTCCTAATCTCTGTTCACAAATCAACGACATCAACCCCAACTACAGACATCACATTGAAACTGGCTAAACGCTTTCGGGCTGAAATGAGGCGAGAAATGCGGAGAATTCGAAATGTTGGGATAAAAGTGGGAAATTTTCACACGCTGGAAAGAGAAACTACACCTAAATTTGTGGATTTTATACTCAACAATACTGTCAATCTACTCGTCTCATTTCCACGCTAATTTAACGAATTAAGAGCAGGATAAGGCAAATGGAAATTTTGGGGAAATTCAGATAAAACGGAATAAATAAAAATAAAAATAAAGTAATAATAATTAAGAAATTTTACCGTATTTTTACTTTTCATACATTTTCCATTTAATCAAATAACACATTTTTGTGGAATGTGGACCACGAAAACTTTTTTTTCACAATGGCGCTGCTTGTTCCTACTTTCTATTTTTCCAACAGAATTCATGAACTTGGGAAACTGAACGAACTCAACCACCGACAAAATTATGAGCGGCGCTCAACTCTCACAAGGATTTTGCTTCTCATGTTTATTATTTTATGCATTTTATTTTCAACATTCAACTTTTTTTACACATTTTTAATAAAAACAACAAAATTAGGCATGTTTTTTATTCTCGAGATGAGAGATAAGAGATCAGAGTTTGAGAATGTTGAATGTTTTCCGTGTTGAATTGTTCTCTCCTTTTTTTCCTCTCTCGATTCTCGAGTCTTGAGTCTCGAGTCTCGACTGTCCACAGCACAGCACAGCGATAGGATTATCAAATTAGCGAGTGCTGATGAGAAGTCGTCCCAAACTGATGAGATTGAACATGACAAAATTGGGTGTGGACATCCTTTCAAATTTATGAAACTGACCAACTTTTATCGCGCCATTTTGAATCGACCTCACTAATTTCACAATTTCCACTCCGTTTGAAAACCCAGTTCCATTTCTGTTCCCATATTTATTCAACTTTGAAAGGAAAATCATCCTACGTTTCATCCTCATGAAATTCCGAGGGTAGGCAAAAACCTTGTCAAACAAAACGATGAAAACCGCTTGAGCCAAAAAGGAGATCCACGCGCAAAATAATGTCAGAGAGACCGACGTCGTGATGTGTCGAATGGCGCCAAAGGCGGTCAAAATACTCACAGAAATAATGGCAATTTTTAGATAAAAGTGAATTTTGCAAAAACCCCGATTAAAAAGCTGGATTTCAAGTTGAATTTTCCGTAATTTTTCATACGACTCGCTCAACAACTTTCCTCGTTTTACTCGCTCTTCCTCCTCGTTCCAGTGCTCTTTTCTACTGGAAATTTCAACCCATCTGGAATTTTTTAAACCAAAATATTTTTTTTATTAGCCGAATTCACCGATAAAAAGCTCACATTCACATTCGCAATAATAATAAAAATTATTATTATTATTATTATTATTTTTAATTTTTAAAATTTTTTAAATTGTATTAAAAATTCAGTTTCTAACCTTAACAAATTCTCCACCTCTGAAAAAGCGGCATCCGTTTTTTCAAAAAATAGCAGTTCAATAGAAATTACAAAAGCGCCGATGGAGCCACTCGCAAATAGAAAAAATCCTTGAAACGCCAACGACAGGCTGATTGTAAAATAATTTTGATACTCTGGTTTTAAAACCGTGTGGAACAGATGCGGTCGATTTAAATCATACAGGTTGAGCAAAGAAACGCTGACAAATACAGTCACATGTACAAAAATTGGAAAAAGATGAGTCAAAAGTTCCTTGGTTGAATATTCCCGCCAGTTCCAAAAACCGCGGTTTTGCCTCGGCGTCCATTTTTCTGCCCATGCAAATCCTAAAAAAATATTAATAATTTACAATTTAAAATTTATTCACACGCAAATGAGAAAAAACCATTGGAATTTTTGAAATTTGTCTTAGCGGGAAAATAATAATAATTTTTGTCTTTTGTACCTGATTTGAATTCTGGTTCAGACTTTTGTGAATTTTGAAAGAGCTCATTGAAAATGACGATGATAGTCTCTTTTTCTCTGTGGAAGACTTGGCGGACGAACAGGAGAATAATCAAGTTGACTGCGACGATAAAAGGATGCACAATTAAATGCTCCAGATTCACATCCTCGGGATTTTTCACCACTTGACGGAAGCGAATGAGAATGAAGAGGCAGTGAAAGTGGATAAATATGGAAATGAGAAGGAAATAAATGCACTTTTTCCACCGCGGAATTTGTCCCGAAATTCTCCCAGTCTCCACATTCACGTTCAAAGGGAGGACAAACAGATTTGAAGCCAAGAGCATCAACTTGAGCTGATATTCAAATTCCTCTTTTGTCAACATTTTGTTGTATGACAAATACAAGCAAAATTCACTCTCCCCTTTTTTGGCTTTTGAGTTTTTCTGGATTCTGAAAAGTGGAAGATGCCAAATGAGGGAGAAAAAGCCAGAAAATCCAGAAACTTTTACTCCTCACTCCTGATTTGGAAGTTTACGGATGGCGGATGACGAATGACGAAGGAAGAATAGAGCTCTAGCGATTTCATACTTTTTTTTTATTATTTTCCCGTTTAATTTTGTCCTATTCAACCAAAATTAGAATAGAAATTGCGTCGTCGTCTTCGTTTCAGAGTCTCGGATATTAAACTTTTCAAGGATAATTATTGTAAATTGTCAATTGACTTTGGCTTGAGAATTGAGAACTGAGACACGAGTCATCGAGCGATTTCATATCTCAGTTTAATCTCAGTAAATTTCATTAATTTTCCTGTGTGCGTAAGTCTATAAAATATCCGAGTAAATTTTGAGCGTACAAAAGTCATGGAATTCAAAAGGACGTTCAACGTTTATTAGTTCGCTGGTTATTGCGAGCCGATCGTAAAGCAGAGTTCCGACGAAATTGCTCGGCCGATAAGGAAAAAATAAACCTGGCGATTCAATTTTCTCGGATGATTTGAGATTTGATAATAAGTTCAAGCATATTTTCCACGTACGTTCTTTTTTGAAAATTGAAATGCCCACGCCGGAACAGAATAGAATAGAATAGATAAAAAGGCTATTTGATATTTTCAATTATCAATTTTAGTGATTGTGCCAACGCAACTGGAACCTGGACGAAAGGACGAGACGTCATAATTCTTAAAGAGTCATCACTAATGACGTCCATGTGATGTCAAATATGAAATGTCAAACTTAAAGGGTAAGCGGCTACAACACCGGATACAGCGTCAAATGTCAAATGCCAATAGTCAATGCGTCATGTCAGTATGATTCATGAATCATGATTCAACATTTAATTTCATATGCAAACGCGTGATTCGCGATTTGTGACTGGTGATTGAGGTGCCAGTGAGTAAATGTCAATTGCAAAGTTGTCCGGATAAACATTGAACACTGAACATGATGCGGATTAAAAGATAAAAGTACAAAAATCTAGAATCTAGAATCAAGAATTTTGCATTTTTCAACAGATGCTTTGGGCATTGGACATATTTCAACGCCGTTTACTATTTTACAGATGACAAAATCATCCCCACTGCGAAGATAAATGGTGAATCGTCTGGTTGCATTGCACTGCTTTTGGGCCTTTGAAATTGTAAAGAGTTTGATGTCAAATATGTGTGTACAAAGTACAAAGTATATACGAAGTAAAAAATACACACAATAAAATAAAATGACTTCGGTTGCCTGGGAATTTAACAACAAAATTTTACACGTAAATTCATGATTTTTCCAAACCGAAACAAAACAAAAGCTGAATGCTGAAAGCAAAGCGGTCTCGCTCAAAATACAAAATCAATCATCACCAAGATATTGTAAATTTTACCAGATCCTGAATCCTGAATCCAGAATCCAGAATCCAGAATATTTTTTAATTTTAGTTGGACTTAAAAATCCAACAGTCAAATTTGATCCTTGATCTCAAAATTAAATATTCAATCCATGTAAAATCCTCAATCCTCAGATAGTTTCAAAATTCTCAATCATCATCAATATTTTTCATCATCTCACTCTGATCTCTGACCTGTAAATTATAAAACCACATCACATCACCTCAAACCCTTCGAATCAAGACTCGAGATGGAAAAGGACGTTGATGGTGGTCCTTGTGCCGCCGTTTCCAAATCCCGCCTCGCTAAAGTGTTAAGTCTCTCCTCCTCCGCCTTCTCAAATCCCTTTAATGTCAAATGTAAAACCTTTTATGGAGATCATCTTCATGTTAATGAGCCTTTAGGCAGCAGCAACAACAACAGCAATATTACTGCCAACACTGATAATAATAATAATAATAATAGTTCTGCTACTAGTAATTTTTGTGAGCCCCGATGTTCCTCCTCAGCAGCAGCAGCTAAAAAATACAGTAACTGTGCATTGAACGTGGATAAATTATTGCGGGCGCCCTCTCCATGTCGTCGAAATGCTCGATCGGAAATGAATCCTTCTTCTAAGCGTTGCTGTCAGGATATTCGAGGAGCTCCAATTGAATCGCCTTGTGGATATTTCTACTCCTCCTCCGTTTTCAACATGTGCCGTTTTAAAAACAGTTTCCGACCCACCTGTCTCAAAAAGTGGAAGAAGGTCTTGGAATCTGACAAGGAGGACCAAATCCTCGGGTTTCAACTCAAGAATGACAAGGGACAAATCACTTATAGTCACAGACACCCGAGACTCGGGAGAAAACTGTCAACTAGTACGCTCCACAGTATTGAGAGCGTGAATGACCTCAGGGCTTGGTCACTGTGTAAATCGGATCGGAGAAAGTACTTTTTGGAACAGATGAATCTTCAGGTATGACAAAATACATAAAAATCAAAACAGAAATCCGACAAAGTTTTCATATTATTTATTATTATTTCTTTTCCTTTTTGCTTTTTCTAAATGTAATCATGATTTCGTTTTCCTAAAAAGGGAGATACAAATCCTGGGCAAGATGGCGGTAGAGGTCAAGGTCAAAACCAAGGTCAGGGTCAAGGTCAAAGTCCTGTGTATGACAGGTTGCAGGATGGGTCAGGAGGAACACGAGGGGGAGGAATAGATTCAGGGAGTGACCCAAATCCAAATTCAAATGACGAGGATGCTGGCGATGACGAGGAAAGATCTCGCCGTTTGGGTGGTGGAGGTCAAAGAGGTCAATCCGCCACTAGTCAGACACCACCCGTTGCTCTTGCAAATATGATCGGTGCAATGGATGAAGAGGAAAGGAAAAAACTCCTCGAGGAATTGGTATTGAAAATCATTATTATTACCTTTTTCTAGTTTTGTAAGAAATAAATGCCGTTCACTTAATTTCATCATGGCAAGAGAATTCCAAATCTTAGAGATAGAGGGGAGCCACAGTTGCAACGCTATAATTTTCTTTTATGGAAATTTTTAATCATTTCTAGTACAAAGCTGAAAATTTGGGTTCACCGACGTAAGTGTTTTTTTCAAAAACCAAAAACTAAAATCCTTTTATTTTTTTTTTATTTTTCAACAGGTTTTGAATTTTGAACTTTGAAACATGATTTTGTAATTTTTTCGCTATGTTTTTCTGTCGCTATCAACTAATTTTTAAGATTTTTGAATTTCCATTTATTTAGAGGAAAAGACCAGGAGATTCAAAAACTGTTGGATCGTGTCAAAGAGCTGGAAAAAGGTGGTGGCGCTGTAGGCGGTGCCGGACTTGCGCGTGGCCCTGGTTCTTTTGTCATTGGTAATTTTTCATTTTTCCACATCAAAAATTCGACTCGAAATTCAAAATTCTGTTTATAGATTTTTAGAGATTTTTATTTCTCTTCGGATTCCTAGTAATTCGTAATAATAAAATTTCCACTGGTAGAAACGACACTGAATTTGGACGACTCGATGGCACCCAGGGATGCGGAGACGCGGCTAAATTATGTTATGTCGCCCTCAAAATCCAAGATTCCGGCTGTTGATCCCAATCTGTGGGAGGACCTACGAAGAATTCAGGAGAGAATTAATGGAGATCCCAACGCCGTCCGTAAAATTTAAAACCTTTTTACCGCTTCCTCTTATTTCAGGTGAGGAAAGAGAAGATGAAAAATGAAAAATGTGTGGATTTTCAATTGATTTCAGATCAGGACTTTGAGCGAACCCCAACTTCACAGAGTAAATGGCGCCATTGATCTTCTTGTGGGTCAAGGATCTTCTGCCGATGTGAGTCTTTTATTTTTCAATTTTTATCCAGAGTCAAAACTCAAAAATCAAAAGTTTAGAGATTTTCCAGAAAACAGAAAATAATAATTAATAATAAATAAAAATTATTATTATTATTTTGAAAATGAAAAGGTATCACAACAGCCGGCGATGCCGGGTTCCGGTGAATCTGAAAGTGGTGAAAGTTACACTTTTGATCTGGAGACAAAAGTAGATTTCACAGTGGATGGAAATGGTGATCTCAGCGTGGTGGACACTCAGGGCAAAGTTATTCCGAGCGAAGCGCGGGCTTCAATTACAAAAGGTCGGCATGACTTGAGCCATCCAAGCAGTCGAAATTCAAGTAGAAATAACAGTTTGAATGGGCAGAGCCAAGGTCAAGGGTCAGGTCGGAATAGCGTCTCAAGTGCCCCAAGGTCAAATCAGGGAAGTCGATCAGGGTCACTCGATGGCCCACTTCCAGGTCAGAGTCCAGGTCAAGGTCAAAATGCTGGAGGGGATGATTCTACCCTCGGCACTTATGTTTCAATGCCCGATTCGGATCAGTCGGGAGCGTCAAGTGCATACAAAAGCATCACCCAAGGGGGCCTCGATGGGCAGGGGCAAGAGCAAGCCCGCATGATTCCAAATCCAAATCCAATGGAGGCACAATCAGTTCAAGTTGGAGATGGTCGAGGGCAAGATGTCAGTTCAAATCAAATTTGTCTTTTTTAAATATAAAATGGAAAGAAGCTGTAAATTTTTAATGATGATGATTATTATTATTATTATTTTTCAGACAACAGACGCAGAAATGAGAAATCTTCTTTGTCAAGAAAGAGGGCGCGTGGAGCAGCTGAGTTATCAAGTGGAACAGCAGCAATTTGAAATCATGAATTTGCAACAGCGTCTTCAAGACATGTCACAGCAGTGTCACCTTCCGCCAGCATCAATCGGCCCAATGATCATGTCCCAGTCACCTCAAATGCACTTGACAATCCAAAGAAGCTGCAATTCAAATTACCCGCAGAATCAACAGAATCCGATGAACAATCCTGAATCAATCGCCGCCTTAAATCGGCAACTCATCGACGACATTGAGCAGATGAAACAACTGGTAAAATAATTAGAAAGAAAAACGACTAAAACTAAAAATAATAAATAATAAGACTTTTTTTAAACTACAAAAAATTATTAGCAACCGGAATTTCACATTTTCTGCTACATTTTTTCACAGTTAAACGAGTCGAGTCCAGGTGCTCTTGATTCATCAACGGATAGTGCAATTTCACAGGTTGACTGAAAATAAATACCAGATGAAAAATTTACAGAATATACTGAGTTTATTATTAGTTTTGGATTTGTGATTTTTCAAAGTACCAAATAGCAAACAGAAAACGAAGAATAATAATAAATAATAAATAATACATTTTTAAATGTAGCACATGAACCAAGTTCTTCAAAACTTATCGCCGGAGAATCTGAGACGAATGTCAGCAGACGCGTCATTAAATCTTTTGTCCAGGGATTATATGGACCTCACAGCGGAAATGGACATGCTAGCGCAAATTGTAAGCAAAGTAAAAAAAGTTTAGGTCAAAAGTCGAAATACAGCTTTGCTTTGTAGGCTAGAATTCGATATTCGATATTCGACACAAATTATTATTTTCGTTTTAATGAAAATCAAAGGTGCAAAACTGCAGATCTATTCCAGTGGACCGGAACACCGCAAATGTAAGTTCTTTTGATTTTTGTTGTTTATTTGTTAGTAAATGATACATGACCTGTGCATCTTTGTTACCGACTTTTTAGTGCCAAGTAGAATTAGGAGAACGACTGACGATTGATTAGTTAGTTAGTCTGTTTTCACACGCTTTAAGCCTGAACACACATCTCTGTGGCTAAAGTCGTAGTTACAACTGCGATAATTTTAAGCGGCGTTGAATTACCGCAATACAAAAAATAATTATTTTTAAGTGAACCGTGCCTGTTCACTGTTTATAATTTATAATAATACTCGAGAATCGAGACTCATTGCGTCGATGGTTGCATTCGTAAATCGTAGTTCGTATGGTTGCATAGAAAAACTTTTAAATTTTGTCGGGAATTGACAATTGACCCTCGTGAAAAAACATTTTGGCCTTCATTCAACATTCAACACATTAGACATTCCCTTTGGAATCTACATGCTTCGTTTGGCCCTCTTCAATTCCAAATTCTATATTATAAAGTATAAATTTTCCTGGAATAGAAAATAGCGGTAGAACATTTTGGCTCTCCCAGCATAAAAACAACAAATAAAACAGTCTATTCACAATAATTAACCTTTTTGCTCTTCCAGTTTTTATCCTAGGTTCTAGATTCAAGATCCTAAAATCGATTTTTTGTTTTTGCTAGTCAAACCTGCACAACGTACAATGCACCGCATCAGTGCTTGTTGATTATCGATGTATAATGACAATGGGCATAATTATTTTTATGATTGTTATTCGTAATACGCAATAAAATTTGAAGTCTACAAAACGTTTCCAGAGTTGGATTTTGACGCCGCTTGTAATTTTTATCGTAGTTGAAAACCTTCTGCATGTAAAGTATAATTTTATTTTTATAATTGTCTTAGACAAGATTTTGAGACGATCATACGACTCAGAAATAAGTATTTAGAAGACTCGTTCTTATGAATTTCCTTGAGCTGAATTCTGAATGTTCTGTGTTTGATGTTTGGAAGCCAAAATGTTTTTTCCGTTCCAATTTTTTACTTATTATTTTTCCACGTATTTTTCTACGACATGACATAAAAGGGCCAAGGCAAAAGCCAAAATTCCCCTAAAATTATCTATTTCCCGTACACTGTTTATAGGAAGTGCGCGGAATGATCGCAGACTTTCAAAATGAGCTTCAAAATTCCAACGCAAACTCGGCCAATGTGAACAGGGGAAACTGGGATGATTATAATGAGAGTCAACAGCAATCCATGGCCGTTCCATCATTCTCAGGTCAACAACAGTCATTTTACTCACAAGGTCAAGGTCAAGGTCAAGGTCAACAGCAAACAGGAGGTCCCTGTGGTCAAGGTCAATCACCAAGACAAACGTCCATTCCTTCAGAGCAAAACCAAAGCCCAGGTCAAGGTCAATTTCAAGGTCAGGCTCGTTTATCAGGGCCAGTGGATTACGCGTTGAGTTACGAAAATGGTTGTAATGGTTCAATGCAGACCCCATCAAATTCTTTTAGTGAATATTCTCCCAATCCAAATCAAAATTCAAACCCAAATGAAACTCTGGAGAATGCTCCACTCTCGCCCATTCAAGGGCCAAATGGGCAGGGGCAAAATTTCTTTGCATCGCCCAATCGAGGTTCCGGCTCCCGTTCCGGTTCTGGAGGAGGAGGAGCCGGTGGTCAAAGCAGCAGCTTTGACGAGCCTATCCTCATGTCAACTGCCTATGACGACGTTTTAAATACGAGTAATCAAAGCAATTATGAAGATCAAACTGGCTCAACTGCCCAAAATACAACTATTAATTATGATCGCGGATGTGTTCAAATCCAGCAACAGCAGCCTCTGTCACAATCCCTGCCAAATAATCTCAACTTTTATGGCAATTCCAAACCCAACGGGCGACAATGTCAAGAGCCTCGAGGCAGTTAAAAATTTTCAGATTTCAAGGATTTTATGCAATAATTCAACGTCCCAAAATCTAAATCATTTTTTTCAAAATTCTTTTGTGCTCTCCAAAATTTTAGCACTAATGTAAAATTCAAAACTCTTAACTTTTCAAAATTCTAGTTGTACAAACAAAATTGTGGAAGAAAATCACCCAATAAAATTCCAGATACAACTCAATTCTTCAAATTCAAAAAAGATCAACTATTTTGTCCACTGTGTTTTTTTGGTTTAATTTTTTCTTCTGTTGAGTGTTGAATGTTGAAAATGAAGTGGCCAAAATGTTTTTTCCAGGATCATAAAAAAGGTCACAGGTCAAAAATTTTAAATGTGTTCTATATTTTGAAGTCTTATTATGTTTGCTTTGTTATTTTCAATGTCAATGTTTTGGTTCAGAAAAACCAGAAAAATTCCTCACAGCGTTGGTTTCAACTTTACCTTCGGGCTAAGTCATATCGCAAAAGTTTAGCCTGGCAGAAAAAATATCTGACCATTGTGATCCAGGGCTACAAAGATTTACTCGGCATGTCTGGCTCCATCTATGAGCATCCGGATATTCTTCAAAGGCAAGTTGCCCTCGCACCAAGCTCAGTTGGACTGGCTGAACCTCGCCGAGGGAAATTACGATTTCGGTCAGTAAATAATATTTCAATTTTGAATTTAGAATCTGAAACCAAACATTTCTTAACATTTTTTACTTTTGAATTTCCCGCCAAAAGTATTCCCTTGAATTTTTTACTATGATTTTTGATTTTCAATTTTTTTTCAATGACAGGATAATAATTCGAGCTGTGATGGCAGCAATTCGGATGAAATTTATGGTGAAAAGATGGAGTGGAAGAAAACCAAATCCGACGGCGAAATCAAAATGTCTCATTTCTCCTGGTACTGTAACACTCCGCGAGAGGACGCTGAGGTTTTCGGCTACATCAAAAACTTCTTCATGCTATGTCTCAGCCTCTGGTACGACTTGTTGCGAATCCGAGATGGAAACAGAATCGGAATCAAATTCCGGATCGAGTTCCAGATCATCAAATTTAGATTCAGAATCCAAAGCCTTTTCAGAAAACTGCGATGCAAATTCCAGTAATAACAGTGAAAATCTTTTGGAAAGGAAGGAAATCCGCGCCATTTCAAATTCCGATTCAGATTCGCCAAAATCGTTCTTCTGTCCAACGCCGATTCTATCGCTTTCAGCCCCTCGAACTCCTCGAGCTTTGCAACTACCAACAAGTATAAATTTCAACGGGAAGAAGCAGCAACAAATGACAATGACAAATCAAAATCATCACTCACCGCCCGGCGATTCAATGCGGATACAAACCAAAATGTCACAAGTGAGTCACCATATCAAATGAAATGGGTTAAAAAATTCGCTATAATTTCCAATTTCCAGCGAATTGAATTATTTGTCTCAAATTTTAAAATAATAATAATTGTTGTTGTTGTTGATAACTTATCATGAATTTTTAGGCAAAGTTGATGAAAACTTCCTGCCAATCCTTCAGCAATTCGAGCAGAATTCCTCGGATGGATCCAAAGCGCCTGAGTGCCTTGAAAACCGAGTATGAAGTTTGTAGAAGAAATAGTAAAACTGACATCAGGAGAAAATGGGACAGTAATAATATTATTAAAACTAGTGTAAAAAATCCTGGTAGTTCAGAATTACTCAAATCTAAAGGAAGGATCGACTCGAATTTAGATGGTAATTTAAATGGAATCGCAGCGTTAGAGAGAGAAATAGAAAAACTAGGATTTAAAAGGAAAAAAATTAACCAGCGTTATGAAATTTATGAAGTTGCTACTTGAAAATAAAATTTAGTGATAAACTTGATGTAGAATAACGGACAAGCATTCGCATTAATTTTAATCGGCGTCCAACTTCCAACTCGTGAAATCATGCCACGTAAATCCACCTTTAATTTGCTGGTTCCATAGTTCGCATGTCATTCATGATTCATGATGCATAACATTTGCATGAGTGCTACAAATTTTGTGGGTGTTAAAAAAACGTATAATATGTATTTTGAACGACGACTTGAAGAACTTTGCATTTAAAATGTTTACTTTTATTCCATTCTGCAAATACATTCCATTCACAAAAGATTTTAATTTTTTAGTCAATGTTCCGGTGGACAACAAGGTCCATTAAATTATCTGTATATTTTATCCTAATAATAATTAAAAAGTATTAAGACTGATGACTGAGCCAATTCATAGAGTTACACTAAAAAGAACAATGTAAAATTAGACACAACATAAAATACATAAACAAAAATCAAACATCTCTCAAAAAGACTTCTTCACTAAAAAGATAAATACGACTCGAAATGAAAATATTCGAATAAATCAATCAATCAAAAAATTAAAGGTTAACTAAACCTTTGAAATAAGCTGATGTAACATTACAAATTATAAATTACAAAGGACAAAAACGAATAGTAAAAGTAATTGAAGTAGTTTTCAAAAACAAAGTACAATAAAAGCATGCAAAAATCTATATAATTAATAATAAATAATCAGCCATAGACTTCTGTCATAGATTTGACAAAGACGAGTTTGAGTAAATCTTGACATTCAATTTGATGATATGAAGGTGGAATGAGATGATTTTGGAAAAATGTAGAAGCAGCCTTCAAAGATTCCAGTGCTTTCATACTCTCGTCTTTTTCAATCAACTTTTTAGAACGGTTCAAAACCCTAGAGTGTCTTTTGTATTGACTCTTGAGTTCCTTTTCCTTGTATTCAGATTCACACTGTGGACAAATGAAATTATTATTTCCAGTTCCAGAGTTGAGAGCAATCTTTTGATAATTTTCCTTAGTCATCATTTTTGGCTCTGGAGGAATTTTAGACGAGCAGAGAGGACAACAAAATTTAGGACGATCTTTTTCAGCTTCCAGTGTTTCCATCAAAGGCCAATCATTCAAGCAGGCGACGCACTCACATTTGAAATCAAAAGTAGTAAACAATTTGAATCGACGCAATGCCTTTGGTTTTTCCGTGAAGGGTGAACGATAACAGCCCACAATTTCCTCTCCCTTTTTCGAATCTCTCAAGGCCACACCACCACATCCAAATCCTTTCAATTCCTTGGTTTCGAAAGTCAGAGAATTCCTGACACAAGAATGGGACACGAGATTTCCAGTAGGTTGAGTTATAAAGGCCCAGTGGAAGGAAAATCCATCGGGAACATCAACGTATCTATTTTCAGCACTTGCATTGATTACAAAAGATGTGGAAATTTTGACCAGAGCAAGAGTGACGAAATCCTGAAATTGAGTCATTTCTTGTGGAGATTTTAATTGTGATTTCAGTTCCGGTTGTTCAAAGAAATTGGTACAGGTCTGAAGGATTCTAGTCAAAGCCAAAGCAATCAGAGCATCTCGTGCTGAGCAGCAATTTCCATATTTCTTCATGTGAAATATGGTGTAAAATGTAAATGAGTCATAAATTCCAGTTTCAGGATCAAATCCAGGAATAATATCCAATTTTTTCAATGTTGACTGTTCTTCTTCTTCTTTTTGTTCCCTTTGGAAACCATGGAAAAGCTGGAGAGGACCAAAAGTACAAATTGTGGCAAAGGCACCAACATATTTCCAGTTGTCTATCAATTTGAAAACAGTATGAAGATGAGGAAAAACAGAGCACTCCTATTTCCTGTGATATTCTTCGGATTCTTTCAAACATTTCTTGCTACAATATAAAACCTGCGGAAAATTAATAATAACAATAATAATAAATAATATTAATAAAGTTTTAAAAAAATACATATTAACTAATTTTAAATTTTCATTTTCCTATTCTGTATTCTGTATAGTCAAAAGTCAAAATAGATAAAGCATAATATACTTACAGACACAGTTTGGACAAGAATTCGGTAGAAATCCGCCACGAAAACAATAATGACAACGATCGACTTCCAAATCAAATATATTTGCAAGTTTAGACACCAAAGGCTTGTCAACCATGAAAGTTGTTCCTAAAAAAAAACAATAATAATAAAACTACTTTAATTTTTTTGCTTTTGTTTATTTTGTAATAATAATAATATAAATGCTTATAACATTATAGTAATTCAATCACTACTAATTATTATTAAAATCTTACCCACTGGCACATCTTTTGTAACAACGAGGTGACGACCTTTGACCAAATTATATTTAATTTCAACAAAATCTTCAAGAGCTGGAGCCTTTGGATTTGGGGACTTGAGAGTAAAAAGATCTCGAGTGAATTGTCTCTTCTCCTCCTCTTGTTTTTCTTGATCGGCATAATATCTTTTCACACCCGGTGATTTACTTTCTGTTTGGACTTCTTTGAGAAATCGAGTCAATTCTTTCTTGTTGTAATTTGGTAAAAGCATTTGTCCACTTTTAGATTTCAATTTAATGGTAGCATTGATTTTCTTGGCTCTTTGAGGACATGCTTCTAGTTCTTTAATCTTTTGATGAAAGTTAATTTTAAATAAATCAAATAGCTGAAATCTGATTGAGTGACCCAAGGCAAGGTCACCTGCATCCTCAGCAAAAGCAGTAATCATATTAGCCAATTTCCAACTCCGACCAATTTCTCCATTATTTGCTGCTTTGATTGATTCCTCTGCATATTTCATTGATTCAGCTGAACTCTTTTTAAATTCTATAATAATAATTATTGAATAAAAAACAGAATAAAATAATCAACAACAATTATCTCATTACTGTTTGGAATATGGTAAATTTTATTATTGATACTGTTAATTACTTTCATTATAATATATTATAAATTATTGGCGTGTTAGAAAAGTAAATTTGTCTTGCTTACATATATCCTTGAAAAATCAAACGAGTTGCA
>JAQGBH010004505.1:0-16533 GCA_034698265.1 Sminthurinus aureus
CAGATTCCTTAGCCATCGGATACGAAGTTTTTGAGAAATTATATTGCCCGTCATGTGACGGGCGGTTTTTACTTGTATTATTATATCTAGGTTATTTTGAAAAAGATATGTGCTGGAAGGAATTTCATTTTTTTATTTTTTGTATATTTTCAAGGACGTGGTGGAGGTGATAGAGGGAGTAGAGGAGGAGGAGGAGGTTGGTTGATTTTATTTTGTTGTGTGCTTGCTGCATACAATGTTTTCAAATATTACAAGTTTTGGTCAACATACATAAGTAAATGCCACAAGAAATAAGAGTTAAATTTGAAAATACTTTAAATAATGTTATTATTATTCTATAGGTCCAATGAGAGGAGGAGACCGTGGAAGAGACAGGTCACGTCCTTATTAGATATTACAAAACAACACAAAAATAATAAACTACAATTATTCTTCACACGTCTCACATAATAAATAATAATAACAATGATTATTATTATTAACTTTTCATAATAATAATGATTATAATCCTAAATGTTTATAGTATATAATATTATGTACAATATTTATGTGTTACTGCGTGTATTTCAGGATACTGTTAAAAGATTCTCTCTCTTTTTTTTAAAAAAAAAAAAGAAAGTCAACAAAATATTATACATGTTGTTGTATTCATACGACATAATATAATGCGTTATACTAGATAATGATTTTATTCTTAGCATATGTTGTTGTATAAGTTTACTCTTACAAAAGATAATATGTTCTCGTATGTATGTATGTATGTAAATGTAATATTTCTTACTATCATTTATAATGAAAAGTAAACTGACTTTTTTTCTTCTTTCTATTAGTATACGTACATGCATATATTTAATATTTATATTATTTTGATGAGTGGTCAAGTACACATTATTATTTACTGATATAACATTATGATGATAAAACAAAATTAAACATACTACATTATTCAGTTTATTATACAGGCATAATTTTTAAGTTAGTTTAGTAGAGAGAGATCTGTAGGTTTTAATGTATCTTTCCATAATTTTATGTAACTTTATAAATAAAAAAAATAAACATAATTTATAGAGACCATAAGAATTTTTTTTTTTTCAATTTTGATGATGTACAATATTATACAAAATATATTATATGAGGCTATGTATAATACACACAATACATATTAGATATATGTAGACTCCTGCTATACTATTCTTATTACTATCATGATTACTATATAATATAATATATATTACCCAACAATATTATTATATACTTAAGTTTGAAGACTTATAAAAAGAAATGAGAAAAGATTTTTTATTAAGAAGTATAATAAAATATGTGTGTAATAATTTAAAACAAAAAATAACAAAGTATTGATTCGTATGAAAATATCAATTTCTATAAAATACGTTCACGGTGAGATTATTTATTATTTCATCCATGCATAAGATATGAATATTTGCAATTGTATTTTACAGTTTTTTCATACAATAGAGTTTTGGCATAAAAAAAGTATGTGATAATATTATGATAAATAATTTTTTCATGTTCGTATCATATGGATGTGCTATTTACTAAATAATGTACTAATCGGAAATATTTCTAGAAAGATTCTAATGCAGAAGTTTTTAAGTTTTGTAAATTGACATATAAAGTAATTTACAAGCGTAATAATTATTCTGTGTGTACACATAATTCTGCAGTCTGCACATTTTGTTCAGTTCTTTTGCTGTTGATTTTCACTAGTAAAATCTGGGATAGCATTTCGTACAATTTTTGCCTTTTTTTTGATAGTATCTCTGAGGGATCCAGTTACACGTATCCGAAATTTGCATGTTGTACATCGGTGTTTAATAAAGTTTTCTATTTTCTCTTCCACCTATGAAAATGAAAAACAGACATATTGTTTCTTTTGTGCATATTTGACTTTTTATAAGAATTTCAATATGAACTTTACAAAATATGCAGAGACATAAAATGAAGGATAGCAATACATGTATATGTATAGGTATATTATATTTATAATGTACAGGAATAGATTAGAATAGAAAGGTAGATCTACCTTTTGTTTATGAAATCCAGTTCTAAATGTAGTAATATCTGGAAAATGTTGCTGTATATGGGATTTAAATTGAAAAAATCTTCGGCGTGATAAATGATCAGCTGGGACAATGTATTTGTCAAACTCTTTATAATTTCTATATGTATGGACATATGGATTTTTATTTAAAATGGTTAAATTTTTGCATTGCGTCAAATGTCGTATGAAAGATCTAACATTCAAACCTTGTCTACTACCTAATCCGTTTTCTAAAATTCCCATATTGTCAGTGTACAAAAAAATGTTTTCGTACTCGCAAATCCATTCTTCCCAATTTAAAAGTGCAAAAAATAAGTTTTTCATTTCAAACTCACTTGAGTTTCCTCTTTTTGTCATATTTTTTAAACGCCAAGGTAGCATTTTGGCATTAACTGAATAAGACTCACACAACTGTTTATCTGGAATTAGCATGAAACCCCCAGTGTGTTTTGGTGTGGCATCAACAGCAATAATAATACTTGAACGTTTAGATTCATTAAAATTGTTGTCAATATTATTATTTGTACCAAAATTTTCAATAGTTTCAACATGCTGATTATCATTTGATTCATCATTTTTATTTTTATTAGTTTGCTCTTTGAATGAAGATAATGTATTCAAAGTAGTAGTAGTCATTTCAATCGTTTTAGTTTTGAAATGATCGGATGAATTTTCTATATTTTTATTGTTTTCAGTGTCTTCTAATACTGAGATTTTCATGTCTTCGTTGTTGTCGTTGTATGTGCGTTGCTCTTCTTCTAATGGAGCTATGCTTTCATTGTTACAATCTTCGTTGGTGACCTTTTTTGAGGTACATTCATTTTCAGTGATTGGTTGAAGATTTTCATCAGTACTTTTATTAATAATTTTATCTTTCTCAATTATTATTAGCGTACTACTTTGAGCACTGTCAATTTCCGTAGGATTGTTGTTGTCATTTTCATCTTGGCTTTGTTGATCTAATTCTAAAGTTTGTACAAGTTCTTTGTGAATTTTTTCTAGTTCATACAACGATTGAGTCATTTGTGACTCTAGTTCTTCATTAAATTCTTCGTCTGAGTTTGTTTTACTTTCACGTCTAGACAGAGAAAATGGATGATGATTATTATTATTATTATGGTTGTTGGAAACACCAGGATTAGTACTAGTATTATTATTGGCAGATGCATCCAAATTTTTAGCGTGTAATATAATAGTATTTCTTTCTCCATTAGTATTGTTAATATCAGTGCTGATTTTTCGACTAAAGCGACGAGATTGCTGAAATGATGTTTCATCAGATGTAAAGTGTTTTACTGGATTTGCAAGAGTTACAGTTGGGAAAATGAGACTCGCATTGATCATTACATCACCCAAAGAAACACTATGTAGATTATTATTATCCCTCCTTGGTGAAAAATTATATTCATCCACGGAATCTTGTTTCTTTTTCCCTATTCGTGAACGCCAACATGTTGTACAACATGAAGAAAAGAATCGGAGCAATCTGTGACGTATCGTTGGATAATACCAAAGCAAGAAAATAAAAATGCAAAGACATGCCAGAAGACTACTAGCAGAAATAATACCTAAAAGTTCTAATTTACTAAGTGGTTTCTTCATCCTGATCACACTATGAGTTTCAGAGGAGTTTTTGACCTACTTTTTATTGGACTAGGAAGGAAACTGGAACACACAATAGCTAATTATCTTTTTATCAGCCACGAAAGATCACTTTGACATATAAGTATATGTTGTGTGCGTATGTCTTTCAATTTTCAATATTTGTTGGAAAAGTTCGCACAAGGGGCACTTTCAGATTAGAACATACACCATTTTTACACAATAGTGTAATGAATCACTACTCGGTAAAAGCAAAGACAAATTCAAATATCCAATGTATCGATTCATGATTCATGAGTACTGTGGTAGTTGACACGGAAAAATTCTTCAGTTCAGAGAAGTGTACCGAATGCCGAATACGCTGTGTGCTTACAAAACGGAACTTTGAAAATAATGTCATACTCAAGACTCAAGACATGTGGAACATTAAAACTCGGTATTCTCAACTTTCAACACAAGACGGTGTATATTTTGTATTATTTCTCTTTCATGTGTACAAATAAAATGTTCACATATGCACTTTTGTCCATAGTTTATTTTGTACATGTACAAATAGAAAGTTTCATTCTCCTTTCCAAGCCCTTTATTTCACGATTGTAGCACACTGGATAATTTAATATTGTGAGTATCTACAATATTATTGTAATATGTACTATCTGTACTCTATAAATTTTATATATGCTACCAGTTTGTCAGGAATTCCGAAACTAGGTTCTTCACAACTGACAACCTTTCGTATCTAAATAAATATTGGAGAAGAAATTATTTTAACATGAGATTTTTTTATTGATTGATAATACACTTCAAATGACTCAAGTGTACCCCCTCAACAACTATAAAATAAGTTTGTATATTTTGTGCTATGGAATTTTATTTTCTCTGGATAGCGTTATTATTATTATATACAACACTGAACGCAGCTAACATATTATTGTGATAACTGATAAATTTACACATGTTACAACTAAAAAGGGAATAATATTGGAGACTGGAGATTGGAACCTGGAGACACACTATAGTCAGTCAAATAGTAACTGACAAGTACACTTGTTGAAAACTTAAAACTTTCAAAGAGAATCATACTGAAAAGCAGAATAAAATATTTCTTTCGTGATGTATTATACATTATACTACAATAATAAAGTACATGAGCATTTTTGTCGTTTACTTTGGTTTTTTTACTACAACAATAGTATTTTGCACACACTGTAAATTGTAAATTGTACAATGTACATATTCATTCAATTGCAAAAACTAAAAGTTTCACGAGTTAATGTATATAAATTCGTTGCTGTTGAGTACTCAACCATGAAATTTTGAAATGTATTAATGTACAAAATGTACTATTAACTATACATAGGTATTAGGTAGGCATTAGGTATACATGTATAATGTCTACTAAACTTATCTACGTATGTATGCACTCATTTAGTCCTTAGTATTACGCTAAACTGTCTTTATGGACTTCAGACTTTATAGATCCAAGTGTGTACATTGTACATTGTATATGCATACATATGTGATATGTAGGAGCACTTAGATTTTGATTCTATGTGCATACCAATTTCTGTATCTGTCTATGCCCAATGCCCAAGATGTTGTTGTATACTATAAATAATTTCATATATATATATTACGAAGCACATACATACATGCATGTCCTGTGTCGTATCAAGTAAAGTAGCAGTTTATGCATGAAACAAAATTTCACTGATAATCACCGATTTAGAGTACAATGTACAATGTACAAACTTCCTATACAAACGCTTGAATATAACCATTGAAAGTGTCAGCAGTCATAAATAGCAAGTTGGTGGTCATCATAACAAAGACCAATCTCTGACAAATGTCTAAAAACAGAAAGCAGTTTTTGACTTTGCAAAGCTTTGCAGAAAAAAACAGTTGATTTTCATAATACTCATCCAACTTAAAAACGCCTCCAAAAATGAGGCATGTTAAAATTAGGAAAAAAGGAACATGTTTCTTAGGGTTTATTAAGATATTTTCGGCTTGTCTGCATGTGAATACCGAAAGTACCAAAGATTTACAGTCATCTTTGTGGCATCTGGACATGTGTAAAATAGCATACTTAATAAACATTTCCTACTTTTTCTTCTTCTGTTGTTAAGAACGTCCTAATTTGATGGCGTAATCTGCTGGGGTCTGGAGCTGAGCTTTGAGTTTTCATGAATCCTTTTATCTGACACCTTTTTATTCCTTGTTATAGTTAACTCTTAGCAGTTAAATATATACGAAAAATATTGATTTTTTATTCCAAAGTATGCATGTCGAATGTCGAGCGTATAAACTGAAAGACAAAGTACATGTTTTCAATATCAATATTTTTGTCTTGAAATATTTTTATACTTTAAAACGGTGTCGTATGTTCAATGTATTACCTTTCTGAATGACATTAGACATTAGACATGAGACATGACTTTGTACCTTCTAACTTGTAACTTGTGTCTGGGAAATAAATGTAGTGCAAAAAGTATGATATAGCTACAAAAATTGAATGTAGTATAATATGAGATGATATCAAAAATCAAAATGCCATAAACCTTGCATTTAGATTTAAATAAAAACTTTTCTGACAAATTCTTGGATTGAAATCACTAGTTTAGCGTACGTGCCAAACTTGTATATCAATATTTTCAAGTATTTGCATTTTGTAGATATGTGTGATCATGACACATCGGAGTGGTGAGTATGTCACATAAATTCAACTATACTTTATACGTAGGTTACTTGTACCTTGTACATGAACAATGAGCAGTGTATGTTTATTGTCTATAACTCAAAATCAGCAAATACATGAAGAAATGATCAACTTTTTTCATGTATTGTTCAATGTTCGCTATTGAATTGTATTTCCACATCGCAGTTCGAAGTTCTAGATTATAAAGACTACAGACTCTGTAGAAGTTCAATGATGAGCTAATATGCTGCATTTGCTATAGATCTATATTATATTTTATATCTATCTGCAGAAATAAACGTCCATACATATATCATGATATAATATATGATGTGGAATGTACATGAAACGAAATATATATTATCTGAAATCCCTGCTCACAGACAACATGTACAAAATGTACACCATTACCAGTTTTTTTTGTGCTTTTGTTTCTCTCTCTCTCTCTCTCTCTCTGTCTCTGTTTTTTTAAAGATGTTTTTATATGTGCAACTCTTCTTTTTCCATTCTACCATTGGTTTATGGAGAGGGTTACTCTCAGAATTGTAGTCCTAGGTCATGTTTTCCTTCATGTATAGTTTATCTAGGCTCCAAAATAATAAAACTTTACAGAATCTCTCTAAATACTGAATACTGAGTACACTATACGCTCGGTATCTATACAATATACATGTATGAAATAGCCTTGATTGTGTTAAAGAAGCGAGGTAAAAATATGCATAAAGTTATAGATAAACAATGTACGCTTTACAGCCTACATGTAGGGATGTATGGGGCAATAATTCACATTTTGCAGAATTGTTTTCTCCCATTGTCTTGTGTTTTTATCAAGACATGTCATTTTAATGTCAACATTTTGTCTTTCTTTTAGGACTCATGCCCGATAGAAATTAGAAATGTCAAACCTTTTTACATGGACTTTTGATGTGATTGTTTCCAGTTTCCAGATGTTTGGTTTGCCGTTTTCACTTAATACCGATTACCGATTCTTCAACTCCCAACAAATATTCTCTGTTAGGAATAGTAACGTGACTGAAAAATGCATTGTTTATGAATTTTTAAAGTGCCAAATCCCGTTTATGAAATTCTTGATTCTTTTAGTCTGTCACACAGCAAATAATTATGTTAAACGGTTATACATATTTATTTTGATTATTTTCATGTCGTAATAAATTTGTAGATTTTTACCCCCACAAAAATGTTTGTTTCATGCATCACAAATCACATATGCGTGAATGCATGATTCATTGTAGGTAGTAGGTATACTATAGAATGTAGACTGATTCCCATTCTTGTGTCTTGTGTTGTCTGTTTTCACATTTGCCGTGCAAATATAATTTAATCAACGAAACTTGACCAACAACAACACCAAGACGAAAACAACATGTTAGATATCTATATCCTGAAAACATTGTGCTCTTTCATTGTTTGTCTCAACTTTTTCAGTTCTACCCGCATCAAAATTTCTCATAGTATTCAAATGGAATTTGTCGCCCAATTTCTAATTTTTGACAGAAATATTCAGCTTACCCAGCCAAGTTCTTTTGAACTTGAGTATTTTTCAATGTCTCCAGAATTCTGGTATATTATTATTTTAACCGAGTTGTGAATATTGAGCTCAGTATTACAACCAAAAAATGGACAGTAATTCTGTGAAGAACCTTTACTGCGGGTTGTTTTCGCTGAAAATATTTGTTTTTACAAGAAGAAATGCACTAAATACATGGAAAACTATGTATGTAAGATGTAAGTAGTACACTGTATATAATATGTAATGCGTAAAAAGTGGGGTACCGTCATTGCAGCAACAATCCCCTAGCTTCAATTACAAGTAGTTGCACATGTATAATGTATTCTTATAGGAGGATTTATAGATTTAAATGTCATTTCCCTGGGTATTTGTTTTAGCACTCACAGTACAGTCCTGACTTGTAATTATTCTTGTCTCGTCAAACCGTAGGCAAAGTCGTATCATTGATTGTGTATTTTGTATTTTGTACATTGTGTAGGCAACTGCCCGGTTCGTAATAAAAATTCCTATTAAAAATATCTCTATTTTTAGAACCCGAGAATTGACGTTCTCCGAAACCACATTTAGAAATAATATCATTTGAATCCTTCTAGTTGTGATGTAATATACACTAAATATACTATCTACATACAATATACAGCAATAACACGTATTTTGTAGCCTAATGCATTTCAGCTAACAGGAAACAGAACAGACTGTATATTTTGCATTTAATTACTACTTTACATTGATCAATGTACAATGTACACTGTACACTGTACATGTATCTGCGATGATATGACATTTATAACAAGAAACAACTAAGACGAAGAAAGAATATGAATACGACATTATTAACTATACATGCAACTAACATTTAGTCATATTTTGTCTCAAATCAAGTATAAAAAAAGTAAAAATTGCAAACTTGCATTCCCCTTGAATCTTTCGAAATTCTAGATTGTAGATTCGAGATGAATTTCAGTGGAAAAGTTCATGGGGAATTGAAAAACTTAATACAATCAAAGTTCTTTTGTCTTTTGTTTTATTAACAAATCTAAATGTAAAAAGTGTTCGCATATGTATTATTTTCAAGTTTTATATGTAAAATGTATGATGTATAAATGCATGATTATGATACATCGGAGTGATGAAAGCGTTACATAAATCCGACGTGTATAACCGTGCATGTTTATAGAGTATAGACTATAGACATTGTCTATGCTCAGTATAAAACATACGTGAAGAAATGACTCAAAATCAACTTTTTACTTATATTGTTCAATGCCTGGTATTGAATTGTTTTTTCCCATCGCAGCTCTAAGTTCCAAGTTCTAAAGACTCTGTACAAGTTCACTGATGAGCTAACATGCTGCATTTGTTTTATATTATACTAGTATCTATTATTTATCTGCAGAAATAGCCGTCCATGTATCACATATCATATACAATATATAATATACAGCGTACAATGTACCATGTAAAATGTACATGAAACCAAAACCATACTCATTATCTGCAAATCCCTGCTCACAGACAACATACATGTACAAAATGTACAGCAGTACCAGTTGTTTTGTTTCTCTCTCCCTCTCTCTCTCTTTCTCTGTTTCTGTAAAGATGTTTTTATATGTGCAACTCTTGGTTTTCCATTCTACCATTGGTTTGTGGAGAGGGTTACTCTCAGAATTGTAGTCATAGGTCGTGTTTTCCTGAGTATGGTGTGTAGTTTATCGGGACTGCAAAATAATAAATCTTGTACGGAATCTCTCTGAATACTGAATACTGAATACACTATACTATATATGTATGAAATAGCCTTGATCGTCTTATAGAAGAGAGATAAATATATATTATACATAGAGAAGACATACGCTATTGCATGTAATAAAGACAACTTTTCCTCATCTATATCAACTCATATACTCATGTATATATACTATACGCTATAAACTGTAAACTATATCAACAATGTATAATGTATAGGCTGTATTGTAGGTAGAATGTTACCTGTTCTTGGCTTTTGGCTTGCCTTGTCTTGTCCTGTATTTACATTACATTTGTCATGTACTTATCATTTAATCAACCAAACTCAACCGACAACAACAACAACAACAACACCAAGAGAAAAACAACATCTTAGATTTTAGATTACATACATTAGATATCTACTATCTACATTGTGCTCTCTCAGTTCTCAGTTTCAGCTTTTTTCAGCTCTGGTTTTCTTCTAAAATATGTTTTATAAGAAGACTGCACAATTTACAAAGTATTAAGTACGGAAAACACTATGTATTCACATGGGCGTGTAGTACCGTCATTGTTACAACATTTATCTAGCTTGTTATATGTTATATTATGTAACGAACCATAGAATGTCATTAATTTTCATAGATTTTAAAGGCATTTCCCTGGGTATTTAATTTAGCACTTACAGTACTCATCACTAACTTCTAATTATTCTTGTCTCGCAAAACTGTCCAATAGCTGTATCATTGCTCATTGGTTGCGTATTGTGTATTTTGTAGGCAACTGGCGGGTTTATATTGTGGATTTGTAAACCTCAAACCTCAAAGCTCCACGGGATCTAAATATGTTGCACAATCTTCAATCTTCAATACGCAAGGTGTATGAAGTTTTGAAAATTGAAATGCGTTTTCTGTGTGGTAAAGAGTAAAGAGCAATACGAATTGGATAGTATATAGTACGCTGCTGCTGGATACGTCGAAGGAAACGAACTGTAGACTGTAGGCTGAGGGATGTAGCAGAACAGGAATCATTAAGTAACGAAATGCAACAAACAACAAACAACAACATACCATGCACGTACCTTGTACCTACTTGACTTTTCATCAGTTTTTTATTTTTTATACGCTGTTACATGTATTAAAGGGTATATCTGTTCTCTGTTCAAAACTTGTTCAATTATTGTAATCATATTTCATACATTGTTTCAAGTTTCAAGTTAGAGCTACTTTTTTTCTTTTTCTTTTTTATATGGCATCTTCGTATCTACTTGCGTACACCATAATTTTGCAAGAATCAAGAATAGCTCTCAATTCTTAAACGCATTTTGTACATTCAATAAACAAAGTATAGAGTCTGCATTAGATCTTCTAGCTTATTTACATGGCGCACTGTACACTGTACAATTAATGTTAAAACAACTAAGTGGATACAGACGCCAAAAGTGCACTAAATTAGTTGAAAGAGATGTGAAATGTGTCATGCTCCTATTAATAGCAGATATTCCCGTTAGCTTTTCCGATTGATGCTGATTCCTTTTCCATGTGTAAACTTGCCTTATTTTTGGATACTTTTATCCAGTGAAATTCGGGGAATTTTCAGCTCTGATGTTTATCACCATTTCTTTTCTATGCTTTTCAATATGTCGTATGTAGGTTGTAGGTATTTTGTGCATAAGGTTTGATTGACCAAGTTGGCGAATAGATGATAGCTGGTGATGTCCATGAATTCATGTCTTTCCAAAGTGTTCACAGAAGGAAACTGCTCAATGTAGTAAAACAAGGCGAATGTTAAATATTTACAATTACAAATTACAACATCGTAAACAGTAAACAGGACCAGAAAAGTGTGGTTGAATAAGTTGAGGTTTGAGGTTCGAGGTGATGTGATGTGGTTTGTGATATACATCATCAATGTCTGTCTGATCTGGGATTAACCCGAATTCTACCTTAAAAAACTGGATACTAGATACTAAATACAGAAAACTGAAACTGTTGAAGGGGCAAAAAAAGATTCACTTTGTTTTCCATTTTTGATACACAGTTTTCTTCAGTTTGTTTGCACAGTTAAGTGATGTTTGATTGGCATTTGGGCATTTGGCTGTACATTGCATTGTACACAAAAAGTACATATTGTTTACAATATACAAGTGTTGTCATTTCCGAGCATCATTCATCATTGTTATTCTTGTGCAAGTCTTTTTTTTCTTCCTACTAGTTACTAGTTACTTGTCCTTGTGGATTCATTGAGCATTGAGCATTGAGAATTGAGATATTTGGATTGGTCCATGGAAAGTGGAAAAGTTATTGTGAGAAGTGAGAAGCAAATATATATGATAATCCAATATATCCACTCACTATATCACGTGTACAATGTACAATAATATGCATAATATATAATAATATATTATATTATTATGTATATCACGATTTTAATTCAGTGAACGTCGTAGGTTTTACCTAGTTCCAGAGAAGAATCACCAAGTTTTCTGTTCTCAGCAATAAGCAGTACACGACAATCAACTAATTTTTGGACGAGCTTTAAGGAATACGGAATACAAAATAATATTATGTACTTATAAATAAACAAGAAACATGTTATACCATTAATACATGTTTTATAAAAAGTTGGCTGCATTTTTTCCTGTTTCTTGTTATTGTTATTTCATTTTCACATGGAAGATGGAAGCAAGGGAATAATTTCAGTATGGAGTATGCGGCAAACATGTTGTGTATTTAATATTTATCATGATGTATGCGTGTACACATAATATCTAATTTATAACGAGTTCCATTATGCATTATGCAACCTGTTACAACGTACAACTTACAACTTACAATCCACAATAAATGAAACAAGCTACACTATGATCTATGATGAAGCCCATATAAAAAAACTTCTGCTCTCAGAGTATTGGGATAGTGTGTACATTTTACGCAATTTCCACTGACCGCTGTAGATTGTAGATTGTAAATATTGTGTATTGTAAACTGGATTGCAGAACATCTAATATGTAATATCTAGTAAGACGAAGAAAATAGACCAGCTATAATTTTTAACTATTGATGCATATATTTTTTGATATTGTTTGATTGTTTTGAATCTAACAATAATTATTGATATAGAATTTTTAAAATGGATCATTTTTGTCTTTGTCGGTTATTGTAATATTGTTTTTTGTTTTTGTGTGTAAAATCTTTTCATGAACCCCGTTGTCTATCATTGGAATAAATAATAATCGTATGAGATCTTATCATCACTCTTATGGATATATTATGGATACACATTACACATATTCACATCTATAACATTTTTTATAGTTTTTTATTGACTCAAAACTCAAAACTCAAAGTACTTACACAACTTTTCATAGTCCATAGTCGTAGTTTGTATTTGGTATGGGGCTAAAATAAAAACAAATGAGCCAATGCACACAAATTCGAATGATAATTACTATTATTGTTATTGATTCTATAATGTTTTATACTCTATCGTAACAATACGTGTAAGTAGGTAAGGAAATTTACTGGATTGGCTCACTTATTGTCTTTCAATACCAAATATCAAATATCAAATGTTTGGGTAATACGTATAATGCTAACATTTACAAAGCGGTGATGTAGTACTTCTACTTCTACCTTACGGCTTTCGGGTCACGGGCAATTAAAAATATATTATGGATCCTGGAAAAACTAAAGTAAAATAGGGCAATAGAAAAACATGATGCGTGGGATAGTAATAATAAAAATACTACAACTAAAATAACTTATCAATTTTCAATACTCAATGCTCAACAGTACAAAAAATATTTTTCTTCGATTGTACCTTGTGTCTTGTGTCCGTTTTCAGAATGGTTTACAGTTTATACTTTTCAAACCACCAGTCACCCGTCATCGTCACCATCATGTCGTAAGAAGCTTAATATAATTACTGTGTACAATGTACAATACTATAATAACTAAATGTCGTAGATATATCGACCCTTGAAAATATAAATATATGTGTCCAATCGGTGGTGTCATTTTCATATGCTATCATATTTTGGCGTCACTTTGGTCCGAATTCCTACCAAAATCATTCTACTTTCCAGTGGATTTCGATGTGTTGTCATGAAAAATTCCGCCACAAATTATTGAATGGTAGAATATTGACAAGACACGGGGTTTTGTGCATGAATTTGGATCAGAATGCAACCAAAATGACGGGATAATGTGGCTACATATTATTTCAAGGGTCGTATATTGAGTATTGAGTATCGAGCATTGAGCATTGAGCATTGAGAATTGAGAATCGAGTTATCAATTGATAGTTGTATCAAATCTGGTTGTAAAATTGGATGAAATTGTCTTCATTTGAAAAAAATGCTTGTAAAAACAGTTTTATGGGGATGGAATATGAAATATGAAATGGGATATGTGTATAAAATAGTATGAACAAGCAGTGCTCAGTGTTGTGAGTTGTGTGCAAACTGTTTTACGCCGTTGAATAGTAGAAGAGGAAAGTAAACCACATTTTGATAAATAAAATACTGTGCCGCAGTTTAAAGTATAAATATGAAAAACATGCACACGCTGTAAACTGTACACTGTACACTGTACATTGTACATTGACACACATGTGTGTCAAACTATCTTGCTGCTTGGATTTCATTCCATTTCACAAAGTCCATGTGTGGACAAGGTTGTTGGTTACATAAAACACTGGATGCTTTCAATACTAAAACCATTGTTATGTCGTTATTTGCTGTACTTACATAGTATAAATTGTCAAGGGGTCATTGGGTACGCTGGGTACGAATTTCACTCGGTCTCTTTCTCTCTCTTTGATACCACATTCTACATTCGATATTCTACATTCTACACTCGATATTCAACGTACGGGTGTTATTTTCATTACATTTAATAGAAATAACCACTTGTATGCATTTACGTCGCATTTGTGTTAGTTGTACAGTGTAAACTGTGTAATAAATAATAAGAGAGGATACGATACGCTTACGTGATACCACATTTGATGTATCTAGCATACTTAATTTTTACTTACTCGTGATTCCTGATAACAGAGAGAGAGAGAGAGAAAAACATATTTCCTATGACAATTTTTAGGGTATGCCGGTTCTCCTTTCTTCTTTCTTCTTTCTAATAACTATAATAATGTACACTTCAAATGATACGCTTGTCTATCTATATCTTGAGTCTTCATTGATTTACAATACATTTAGGATTTCCTGCTGGTTTTATGAAATGTTAACTGGATTGTTCAAAGTAATTCAAAAATTAGTAATGGACCGAAACTGAATATTCCGTGTCCTTTTGCACTTTGTTCACTGTACATTGACCAATTTTTGCCGTGTATTCCCCTACGTTAAAATACACGTAGTGAGTTTTGATAATTTATAATCATATTTGCTCGAATAGCTGTCTTGATGAGATGCTGATACGTAATGTGTAATGCTAAACCGTTTGTCAACATAGTTTGATCGTGGATCCTGAATATTATCTCAGAGGAAAAGAGAGAAAGGCAGAGAGACAGAGAGAGAGAAAGAGAGAGGGAAGGGGAAATAATGAGTTGGGATAATCATTAAACATACAAGTTTGAGGGAGAAGAAAATACATGCAGTACCGAGTACAGAGAACAGAGAACAGAGAACAGAGTACTGAGTACACAGTACAGTACATTCATGTGTTACTTCCATTTTTCGTATCGTGTACGCCGAACACTGAGCAGTGTACACTGGATTGTTCAAATGTACAATGTACATTGTACAATCCACGAGCCAACCATACATAAAACATAAAATTGAGTTTCTATTATTCACTATTCATGATCCTTGCATTACATGTTTTATGTGTGTATAGTGTACAAAATAGCAATGTTACATGGACGATGATATATTATTATGCATAAACTTAAGCAGTAGCAGAACAGTCTGAGCAAATGGATAAAATTCGTATCGGTGTACAGTTTAGAATTTAGAGCTTAGAGTGTACAGTGTCATTGCATGTACTGAGTACTGACAAGTGAGTATTGAGTATTGAGTACATTGGAATACGCATGAAGGACTTGTACAAGCATTTAGCATACTAACAACCAACAACTAACAACGATAAGATTAATAATAAATAAATAAATATTCCAGCTTCACGTCTTGTGATGTTTAAATGCATCCATAAACCATAAACCATAAACCAGTGCATGAATTATAAGAAACTCATTTATATTTATATTTATATTAATTATGAACATATCTACCATATTATATTTTATAATATCACAGATTCCAGACTTTATTTAGCTATTTACAGTTTAGAATTTAGAATCAACTTGAGTTTTGACTTTTTAGTTCCAAGAAGTAAGAACAGTGAGTGCGTAACAGCAAACAAGGAACAACAAACAAACAAACAGTGAGTAACCAACTACCAAAAGCCAAAAGCCAACGTCCAACGGGACAAACTACAAACTTAAGGTTTATTTTGATGATTATATATAAATTATAAATAACTATTAACTATTATACTTTAGACATAATTTATGTACTACAGATACTTATCATGTTCAATGTATAAATGTATAATGGAGAATGTGTACGTACTTACGCTACACACTGTAAGTAAGTTGTATGTGGTATGTGATACAAGTTACATTTCCAATATCGCGCTATGTGGTCGACCCTCGACATAACACAATACATGATACATGGTAAATGGTACATGGAACGCGAGAAAAAGGTTCAAGCGTGTGAAACACAAACTTTCATCCTACTCTAAACTGCCATCAAAAACATTGTTTTTTTTTCAGACTCTGAGACACAACACATAATTCACACTAAAAGATAAATGAATAAAGTTAAAAATCCTCCCTTCGGGACGATTTTATATCGCCTTGAAAGCATAAATGCTTGAGGCTCCGGAAGCG
>JAQGBH010004506.1:0-16532 GCA_034698265.1 Sminthurinus aureus
TCGGAAATATTTCTCCGGCTCCACCATCGTCGACTGCACCAGTCTCAACAACATGTAAAAACAGTGAGAAATCCCAAGCCAAAAAAACACCCGCCATAAGAAATTTCTTGTTTTACTCAACCGCCGTTCTATTTTCCCTGTTTTTCCAGAGGGAGAATATTCAAAGTGGAATAAAGTTTCATCAACTTAAAATTCCATCCGTTTTCTTCCAGTGTCAACATTTTGAATCCAAATTCAAGTTTTTGCTTGGGATTTTTAAAGTGTTAAAAATAGTTTGGTTTTCTATTCAACTTGACCAGTGGTCAACTGGTCAGAATCAAATAATTGTGAAGCAAAATAGAAGTTTGAATTTTATGTGAAAAGGAGCTGAGATTAATTTGCAAGTAAAGAGCCAACTCGAGTTTAACTTTCAGGAATGAATGACGAATGATGAAGGAATGCCCAAAGTCAAAAGTGGAACCACCAAAATTCCCTTTCTTACCTTCCTATTACCTTCCGATCCGACTGGCACTGGTCTGGCGCCGATCGTTTCTTTTTGTTCCGTTGGTGAATTCCCGTGCCCACGCTTTTCCTCGTTTTGGCTTCGGTTTTGGCTTCGGAGTCGTGGACAAACTTCAAGGCAAACCAAACCTGACTCGTTTTATGACGATAAAAGGTCTGATATACCAAATTCAATTTTCTTAAGCTGTTTTATCTGTTCATTTCATTTCGCTACCTGGAACAACGAACAACGAACAAGGAACAACACGTTGCAACTAACGGGTTTGTGGGATATCTTTTAATGTACGTTGGCTTGGCCTGTTTTGTGCTTCTTATTCCAAGTTAAATATTTTCTATCCATTTGCAACAGGCAATAAACAATAAACAAGACGGAGAATGAGAAGGAGAACGACCAAGTTATATAAATTGGCGATAAAACTGGACATGAATTATTCAGAGGTTTTATCCAGTATTCAGCCAAAAGAGTTGATTAAACAGCACACAAAACTCCACCGAGAATCAAGAATTGGGGAAAACCAAGAGACAAACCTTATGAATTATTTTACAGGCTCATAATATTTTATCTTTATGCAACTGCAATGCTGTTTGATCCATTTACGTCAACACTCAACATTCCACATTCAACACTCAAAGCTCAATACTCAAGACAAAAGCAGAGATAAAATACACGCGCTGTTCTCTTGCGACTTGTGATGTAAAGAAATCCACTGCTGCAAATACTTAATGAACCCCGTTTTCCGTTTTATATAACTAATATTTTGTTCAATACCAAAACCGACGCCAATTCCAATTCCAATGTGATTTTGAAGAACAGCTCAAATAATCAAAAATCAACAACCTGCGAATCCTCACATGACACATTTTATTTGTTTTCCCCTGCCAATTTCGTATTTTCTAGTCAAACCGCTTTTTCTTTATACAACTTTGAAATTTGAAATTTGAGATTTGCGAGGATGTGAAAAGTGTGGAATTTAAATTTGTTTAAAATGTGTAGTAGAGGGGCAAAATTTGGGACGACTTGAATTAAACTAAGCAGCTAAATGTAAAATGTAAATGGTGGCGATGAAGGATGAATGAAGGAGAAATGGAGAAATGTGGATGACGATCGTCTGTTGTTGGTCGATAGAATTTTTGATCACATTGAGCATTGAATATTGAATATGAAACAATCAGCTTGGAATATAATTATTTTCTACAAGAAATAGACAAGTCGAGACGTTGAGGTTGTTACGTCTAGTTCTAGTTTCTAGTCGACCAGTGATAAATATTTCCTGCGCTATTCTCAATTCTTCTGCAAACCAAAAGCCAACGGTCAAAAGAGAAGCGTAGGCGATTGTGAATATTTCTTGCACAATTTAATGACATGGAGAAGGACGGAGAAACTGTCGCAGATAGCAGAATGTGGTGAAATTGAACGTGCTGAATCATTAAAGGTGCCCAATGTGTATGGCAAAAGCATTACAGAACTTGCTTTGGGAGAATGCCTATTTCTCGCTCAAATCAAAAGTAAAATTGAATAGAGTTGGCTCATATGAAAGAAAAACGCATGCACCACAACGTATACCTAGTTTTAAATCATAACTTAATTATTAAGTTAATTAAAACTTCAATTAAAGTTAATACACTTTTAAAAGGAAATGATTTTTCAATATTACAATCGTAATATTTAATTTTAGCATTTTTAAGTAGGTATGAATTGTTCTACAGAGCAATCCCGATTTTTTGAGCCCACTCCAGTCAATTAGAGTTTTATATTTAAAAAGTTATTGATTTTACTAATAATTAAGTGGATTCTGGGTGCTACGAATGTACATGATGAACAATCAAACGGAGCGCGACACATGAGACATCTAGTGTCAGAGAATCACAATGGTTGCCTCATTATGCCCCTTTAAATAAACTTGTATATTTCAAGCATATGAGCCTGAATAAAGCAAATATCCAATATTCATGTACATATATCTACCATAGGATTAGACTTGGAAAAATACAAAATAAAAACATACAACATTTTCCTTACAAAATGTCTACAAAGGTCCAGATTCCACATGAATCTGGAATCTGGATTAAACTGTTCAACTCTGGTTTCTGTTTTCTTCTCAAAGTTTAGTCAACACCCAAAGATTTTCAACGCAGTTGTCTCTTATCTTGTGGTTTGTATATTTTTCTGTATGCTTTCTCACTCTCCTGCTCATTCCTCTTAGGATATTTGTGTCATTTTTGGACAGTCTAAATTCTAAATTAAATCGTTCGGATTTGAAATTCCAAGAAAAATAAATATGAAGTTAATTTTCCTGGTTCTTCTTTTTGCAGTTGTTTTTTCTTCAAATGGCGCATTTCCTGGTAAAACTCAGATAAAACGGAAAAACTTTAGTCATTTTATATAATGAATATTTGTGATTCGTCATAGTATTTTTTATTATTGATTCTTGATGAATAAATTCACAGGCCGCTTCCAAAACTGGCTCAATGACCTGAAATCGAGACCATTGACCACTAGTTCACAAGATGGAGATAACAGAATCGCTGTCCTGGAAAAAACAGTGATGCAACTCAGCCAGTCTGTAAAAATCCTCACCATCAAATTTCAACAGACGACGGATCAACTCCAAAGCATTTTGGCTGTGAATCTGGCCGAACTCGACATTTTGAAGCAAAATCCCGGTAAGTACGAAAACCGGAAATCAGCAAAAACTATTAATTCATTTGATAAAAATAGAAAACATTTAAATATTTTTGCCGCTCCTTTTCTGTATCAATTTCTGTAGTTCCGATTGGTTTCATCTATACTCAATATTCAAAACAGCCAAGTCCATCCGAACTTTGGCCTCATTTGACCTGGACCGACCTGACAGCGTCCTACGCTGGCCTCTTTTTCAGGGCGGAAGGAGGCGAGTCTTTGGAATTCGGGAGCACTCAAAATGACAGCACAAGACAAATTACACAAATCCAGTACAGAGAAATGACGTACGGAGAATATCCAAAACTCCTGTCTCTCAGTTCAACCTCAAAACGTGGAGGAAAAGGAGAAAAGGCTGGCGAGGATGAAAGCGGAAGTGAAAGCGGGTGGAGTGAGTGGATTAAATCTGGATTTAATTACTGGGACGGCCGAATGGGACGAGAAGAAGGATTGAGATTCTTCACGGAGGAAACTGAAGTTCGACCTGTGAACCAAGCCATTAAAATCTGGAAAAGAAGCGCATAATTTTCATTCTTTCTTTCACTTTTTAAGTAGATAAATTTACACATGTGATATTTTTACTGTAGCATCAAATATTAAATGTCAAATCACATTTGAATTGCCTCGTGGTAGAACATCCAACATCCAACGCCGTTTTGTCTCTATGGTATTTTTTTCGGCATTGGATGTTCTACCACGAGGCAATTCATTTATTGTTTAAATTTTTACGCGTGTATGAAATAAACATAAAAATGCACAAACCTTTCAACACTTTTTTTCTCAATAGAAAAATATCTGGGTAAATCTTATCATTAAGTTCCACATTCAGAACTCAAGTAGCACATGGCACATGTTACAAGATAACGTCAAAGGCCACGCACCACGAAATACACGATGCACAATTAAGCCATAAATTTTACCAAATGCACAAAAGACACAAGTGATGAGGAAGAATGTTTTGAAGGACGTGTTGAATTTTTCACGATATTTGAGAGTCCCGTGTAGAAATTATTCATGAACTTGTGGTTATTTTGGTGTCTTATCCGCTGTATTATTCATAGCTCGTGGCTTGTTGGTTTTCTCGTGTGGCTTGTGGCGCAGCACAGCACAGGTTGACATGAAGTTTGAATACAATAATATATGAAAAGAGTGTACATTTTTATATTATTTTGCATGCGTCTGATTATTCACAATTAAATATTGTATATATGAAATGTCTTTGAATAAATTGAATAGAGAAGAGAAAACTTGTTGGTATTTTAATTTCCTGCATTTATTCCCACCGCCAAATATAACTTAACAACCCGACAAAGTACACATGTAAATTGACAACAAAAGACAGGGAACAAAAAGAAAAGTTAGGGCAAAGGAAAACGGTGGCAGTGGACTTTTGATAACAGCAAAGTGACGACTGAATTGGACTAATCACGCAGTAAAATAATTGGACGCGGAATTGTTAACTCGTGTTCAAAAGACAGCCACAAATATAAATTGTACAACTTACAATTTACACACGCTGCGTATAGTTCCTTTTCAGCTGACTAAATGTCCAATGTCCAAGCCTGAGCTTTGAGCGTACGACGCATTTAAAATCTGCTAATTTAGCCAATTAACTTGCTGATTTCATAAAAACTCTCTTATTTCATGATTTGGATTCCAAGTTCAACGAATTCATCCGATTCTCCAAATAAATTCGCGAAATATTACACGTTTTAGTTTAAGCTTCAAAATGGAAAAATTGAGCAGGAACATAAACTCATGTTTGAAATTCCGTCTCATATTTCTTTTAGTAATCTTCATTTTCCCTTCAAATTTAGTAACTCCAAATCCAATTCTGCTTTCCCCAGTTACAAATTTGCCCTCAAATACGAGCTCACTCATAAAACAGAATTTTGCTGAAACTGTTTCTGTTCTGCTGCTTATGTTCGGAGGTGACAGAGGCCAAGACAGATTGAAAATGTTTGATGTAAAACTCTCACACATTCACATCAACATTCAAAATGATCAACGTGGTGAAAATTTGTGGGATTTGATGGACATTGAAAATTTCCACACATCTTTTCACCCCACAACAGTTCATCCTCAATTTAACCATTTAAAATTCATCAGCATGAATGAGGATTCAAATTCAAATTCAAATTCAAGAGCTCCTACTTTCAAAACAGAGTGTTTTCTCCAAGAATTTGACAAATCTCGCTTAACTGAACTAGTGAATTGTTTTAAGTTCATACACGTTTTGAAATATACGCCCAATTCCGTCGTTGTCATTTCCAGTGCAAGTGAAACTGTACAGAAAATTAACAGCGTTGATGTTGAAATTGATGGTTTAGATACAGAGAAAAACGTTATTAAAAGTGCTTCGGATCAAAGTCAAAGTCAAAGTGGAACTGAAGACGAGCAAAATGTTTCCATGACAATGAGTGACAAAACACGGGAAAAATTTAACGAATTATTCAAAACCTTTTCAAATCGAAATATTCACATTTTTCTAGGGGCGAGAAAAGATGTGTCCAGTCTTTTTGATCCATTTCAAAGCAAATTTATGAAAAGTCAAAGTAAAGAACATGAAATTTCAAACATTTTTAGACAAAGACGTTTTTCTATGATCAAAACTTTTATTGACAAAATCCGAGTTAAAATTGGAATTGAGATGGTTGACGAATCCAGGGACAGGGATTATTCAATTTTAATTCAGAAAGGAACTCCCGGGAGTTTTGAATGGCTTTCGAGTACAGTGTTGAAAAATATGGTTGAAAATCTACTTCAATCAAATTCAAAATATAGGCCGAGAACTTCGAAGGTTCTCAACGGTGAGCATTTGAAATTCGGCGTGTATAAAATGATCGGTCATCATCTGATGGAAGCAACGTCAAAAGATGAGAGCGGCAAGCCCGTTTTAATGGGAAGTGCCATTGGGGTTTTTCGGACGTCATCAAAAGCCTATAATTTTACCTTTGACTACACGAGATATGAAATGAATAAACAGCTGTTGCCAAATGGCACTTGGACTGGCTACATGGTAAAAAAATAAAAAAAACATTTTAAATGAGTTTCAGGATCGAATTAGCATGGAAAAAGAGATTTTTAGCCCATTGAAAAATAATTTTTATTTCTCAAGTTGGACGCCGTTTAAAATAAATTTGGACTTTTTCATTAGCAAGTTTGACTAGATTCCAAGACTTCAAATCCATTCAATGTGAAAGCTACTGTTCTGTTTACTCTGAATTCTGGAACCAATTTTCTTTCTTGACGTATTTTTTTCTCTAACTTTCTCTAACTTTTTTGAACAGGCAGATGTCGCTGCTGGAAAACTAGACGTGTTTTCATTCCACGCAATTGGTTATGGATCTGAAAATGTGACAACTTACACCACCTATGCTCACTACACCTCCCTAGTTTTTCTGACTGGTCGACCAAACACCGTGACAAATTGGAAAGCGCTCTTCTCATCTTTTTCTCCTTTGGTTTGGAGCGCCCTCCTTTTCACCGTTTTCATCCTCTGCCTTTTCCTCTACATCAGTTTTTACCTCATGTCTCAAATCAAATATCAATGTCAAAGGCGAAAGTTCTTCTTGAATTTAAGTATAAGGAGTTTAAATGCCTCCGAGAGCGATATTTGGAACATTATTAACATTGGAATCGCCCCGATTTTCTCACAAACTGTTCGAATTCCCCACCAGAGAAAACCCAGTGGCAGTGACAATTATAGTGAAAACGAAATGCCTGTGATTAAAAAGACAATTTCGGGGCTGATTCTCCTCTACATGTTTTGTTCAATGATCCTCGTCATGTTTTACACGACGGATCTCCTCTCACACATCACGATTCCACAGCCAGAGCCTATGCCCAAAAGTTTCGAGGAGTTGAGCCAGAGGGAGGATTTTACCACGAACTATATGTACATGCCCGAATATGAATGTGACCTCTTTTTCCGACACACAAAAGTTCCCATCTATGCCAAAATTGGGAGACGGGTCAATCGAATTAAGAATGGACTGGAATGTGTGTCCAGGGTTTTAACGGGTAAATATCGGTAAGAATTGTGCATACAAATCTATCAAAATCAAAAGTAGCCGAGGACAAGGCTAAAGTTTTGACTTCGGCAGCCAAGCAAACAAATTGGCACTTAGAAAAAATATTGCACCCAAATATTTTGGCGCCCTTTTTGCCACTTTTGTGCCTTTTCCAATTTCTGCGCCCTTTTTTCATTTTTACGCCTCTTTTCTATTTTTGCGCCGTTTTTTCAACTTTTTCGCCCATTTTTAAAAATTTTGCGCCTTTTTACCAATTTTTACCCTTTTTCCGTTCTGGTGCCCTTTTTTCCGTTTTCCACTTTGGTGTCTGTTTTTCATTTTTCGGCGCTTTGTTTATTGCTGAATAAAGTTTTGAGCTCCCTCTAGCGTTGGAGATCAAAACGGTTGGTTTTCCCAAAAACTTTGTATTTTAATCCATGAACAACTGATTTTGTTTTATCTATGAATACTTTCACAGAACTTGTATCGGTTGGAACACGATTTTTGAGATGATCGTGGCTCAATTCCTCACCATTGGGAGAAATGTGAATCTACTCAACATCGGCGGTGTAATTGAATGGCCACTCTACACGTCCATCAAGGCGACTGTTGCTACTAATTCAAAGTTCGAGTGGGCAGTTCGAGATATCGTCGGCTGGTTGAGAGACACTGGAAACATTGCCAAGTGGATGGATGAGGTCAAAGTTCACGTTCAAGGAAAGTCCATCAACAAGGTAAATCAAATGGCAAGGGCGAAACTTCAACTCCAGTTCAAACACAAACACAAGGGAACATCTGAATCCGAGAAGAGCAAAACAGAGTCAAAGCTTCCACCATTTCTACAGCAGTTGAATGAACGGCTGGTTGAGGAATTAGAGAAAAAAGAAAGTGAAGTGAAATCGTTTACAATAAGTCAACTCGTCACGCATTTTGGACTTTGGGCACTCGGAGTGTTGATAGCGATGACTTGTTTTATCGTTGAAATTGGGCGAAGGACTTATCAAAATGAAAATGAGAGAAAAAACAGCATAAAAACCTTTTTAATATGAGTTGACCTCTCAAAGTCCTTTTAAGACAGTTCCAGAGATGACAAAGGTCAAAGGTCTCATTTTAACAGAAGCACGTCCTCAAAAATTCAAAATGACCAAGTTTGAAAAGCCAAGGAATGAAATTCGACTTGGTATCTTTGCTAATGGAAAATTTCCCTGCACAGCTTTTCTTAATTTCGGTAAAAATGTATGAAACGCTTTTAAACGGCTTCGAACTTTAGCAAACATTTTATTTCTCATGCTTCAATTTTTATATGTAATTTAATGCCAGACTCAACAACTAAAAGTGGAATAAAAGCTTTGTTTCAAAAGTCTACTTTAAGAACTTTTTATTTACTATCCGTCTAAAATCTATTTATTCATAAACACTTGATATTTGACATTTGACAAAAAATAGCGAATCCAAAATTCAAATCTAGTTTTTAGTAAAAAATTGACGTTTGAATTCCTCTGCTTTTCCTCTGCGGACATCAAAACAAACCGAGACAAAACATGTACAAAAACGTGAGTGAAAAATTCCAGGTCCTCTAATACCCTTACCGCACTAACCTCACTATTCCAGCCTAGCTTAGCTTAGTCTATGCTAAGCGAGAATAGTGATTTTTACGCACTACACTACTAAGTCGTACTTAGCTAAGAGCAGCCTTCCGCACTACTCAAACTTAGTCTAGCTTAGTGGATTTTTTTCCCATTATGAAACATAATTTTCTTTTCAGTGTTGTAAAAGTTGTCAATAAAATTGGTGAATTAAATTCATTCAGCTATTATTTGGTCTAAAAAATTAATTTTTGAGCAAATTAGTAATTTATCGTGTTTACGCAATTTCCAAAAATAAAGTTTGTTTTTATTAATAAAACACGGGGAAACTTTCAAGTTTTTATCAAATAAAATTTTGTTACCCCCTTTTACCTAAAATCGTTATTAAAAAATCATATTTTTGGGTGAATACAGATTTTTCTATGATCTTAGACTACCAAATGTGGCCATTCTATAAAAACCACAAAAAATGTATCGCTTGGTTCAAGCTCAAGTTTTTTGCTGTTAATAAATATTGAATAAAACAACTTGTTTGCTTTTACCACAAGAAATTCGTTTGCAAACCAAAACCTCCAAAAACCAATGATGCAACTTTGGGTTTCAATTCAACTCGACTGAATTCAATTGATTTTTGAAGGGCTAAATTTTCTATTCAATTTATTCTTTTTTTAATCAAATTTTAACTCACTTATTATTTATCAGTTTGGAAACAATTATAATGTGCCCTAAAACCCAAAAAAGCCCTCCTTTTTAATATTCAAACAAAATGGACTTTTGTTTGAAGAACTGTACAGAACTACGAATTTCCCTCAGGGGTCGCTTTTCTTATTTTTTGGAAGGCAGCTCCCACACCGTCGTGGAATTATATGGATGTATTGGGATGTATACTTTTCAATACACACATGCATCCAAGTACTTTTCAGAAGTATACAGATGTATACATTTTTAGTGCATCTGAAAACTATACTTTTATCTACCGATTCAAAGTATACATCCATTAATGCATCTGGGATGCATACAAATGTATACTTTTAAAAAGTATTTGCATGTATTTATCAGAATACTTTTTAATTGTACTTCAATTACAGCGGCAAGTACAGCCATTTCAAATTTCAAGTGTAAATTTTATTGAATTTTGTTGAAAAATACCCATCAATTCGGGATTTTTACAAAATTTAATAAAAATACTACCATTACGAAAATATTATTTTTATCTTTCAAGATATTGTAGGAATGAAAGGGTTTATGTTCATTTTGCCGGTAAAAAATAATCATGAATTAATTTTTGAAATCTATACTAGCAAGTAATTTTTAAAAGTATACATTTTAGTACATCTCAAAAGTACTTGGGATGTATACATTTCAAAGTAAAAAAGTATGCATATCGTTGGTATTCAAAAATTATACATCCAAATACATCCGAGATGTATACTTTCACATACCAAAATCGCACTGGATGTACACCAAATTCCCATTTGGGATGTATACCAATTTCTCATGCATCCACATACTTCCACGACGGTCTGGGAAGTCATATTTTGATCCACGTTGGAAAAAAGGATTTCAAATGTCCTCATAAAGGATGTGGCTACGCTGCGGCGCAAAAAACTCACCTCATCCAGCACGTTCGAACACATTTAAGAGAACGACCTTTCAAATGTCGGGAGGTCAACTGCAACTACGCAGCTGCACAAAGCTAACGTTTGAAGAATCATCAACTCACTCACAAATCAGCTGGAGATAAAACTATGCTCAATTTTAGTTGCTCCGTTTCCGGTTGCTTGTACAAAACTTTGAGAAAGGGAAATCTCACGCAGCATTTGAAAACTCACAACAAGTAAACTACCGCCAATTTTATATTTTGTGCACAGCGGGTAAATGGAGCACTACAATATAAGCGTGGCCTTACAATAATTACCATGGTTACCATTGCTATCTGTTGGACATAAACGATAAATAAAAGGAAATTAAATTGCCTATGTAAAAAATGCTTATTAAAACATTGAATATTAAAAAATTAAACTTATAATGTGAAAATTTTATGAAATTCTTTAGTAACGACATTTACTAAAATAATTTTTCCTCCGTGTTCATGTGACGGACGCAATTTTATAATTGAAATTTTATCGGTTGCCATGACGATGTGCTTCTTGCAAACTTTGTTCATAATTTCGAGCTACATCACCCACATGAACCAATTTAATTGTAGTTTTTATTCATCAGCAGAACATTCATTTAGTTTCTGCATTGTGATGAGCTGGGAATTGGAAAAATATTATAACTACATTTTTATGAAGCAAATTTGAAACAAATTTTCCAATTTCAGTTGTCGTTAACATGTTCCTGTTCGTCAGTCCATTTGGATGTGCACCCCAAATGGGAAATATTCAGGAAAATAAACAGTAAAAATAAATTGGAAGCAGCTCCGAGAATTTGAACATGATTTTAATCCGCTGTCCATAAAATTCCCTTTGTCATTTCCAAGAATTTCAACCCTTTTTGAACCGCAAGCAAAAGTGTGTGAAAAGAGACTGAGCGCCTTTCACTTGGTTTATTTCCTTTGTTGCTCAGCTCTGTTTCCCCACAAACGGTTTTGTGGAAAAAAAGTCGGAAATTTCTAGCTGTTTTGAGTTTTAACACACAATTGATTTTGTGCGTTTTTCATTCGGTTTCTCTTCTAAAGTTTTCAACTTGGTGTGAAACCGGTGGAAAATAGTTTTCGACTTATTTGGCTAACCCATATTTTTGTGGTTGGCTTTGACATTCAGCTGCAAACTTTGACTCCGGGAGAAAATGGAAAAGCGTAACAAGTCAAATTCAAAGTCAATCACAAAGACAAAGACCGCGAGTGACTTGAAGTTTGAATGCGATTACTGCCTCAAAAAATTCCCCACAAAACATCAAAAGACAAATCATGAGATTGTTCACACTGGAAGAAAGGATTTTGTGTGCGACATTTGTCCCAAATCCTTCACTCAAAAAACAAATTTAATTGCTCACCAAAAATTGCACAGAGGACAAAAAGACTGGGAATTCGACTATTGCAACAAGAAATTCTCCCGAAAGGATGCTGTAACCGCTCATGTGAAGATTCACACGGGAAAGAAAGATCTAGTTTGTGAGTTCTGCAGCAAATCCTTCAACAACAGAGGGACTTTGTACATTCACTTGAAAACCCACACAGGGCAAAAAGATCACGAGTGCGATTATTGCGACAAGAGATTCAAAACAAAAAGAGAAGTGACTTCTCATGTCTTAATTCACACGGGTCAAAAAGATCACAAATGTCCTCACGAAGGATGTGACTACGCCACGGCGCACAGAGCTAATCTCACTGTACACATTTGCATCCACACAAAAGAACGTCCTTTTAAATGTCGAGAGGTCAACTGCAACTTCGCAGCTGCACAAAGCTGCAGTTTGAAGACCCATCAATTCACCCACAAATCAGCGAGGGATAAAATTCTGCTCAATTTCAGTTGCCCAATTTCCGGTTGCTTGTATAGATCTCGAACGAAGAGCAACCTCACACAACATGTGAAAACTCACAAGTAAACTACTGCCAATTTTGTATATTTTATATAGTGTTTTATTTAAATTGACCACTGCATGTGGCTTTTCACGCCATGTGTTGCCATGGTTACGAGTGTTCGTTGTCCGATTGTGAGGGAAAGAGCATAAGAGTAGGGAAATAATATGAAAAATATTTATTAATGGTAGCAAAAAATATAAATGTTGGTGGCAAAAATTGTAAATTAATTTTGGTGGCAAAAAAGTTTTTTTCAAATGTTGATTGTGTAATCTAATATAAATAAAGAATATGAAAAAGTCACAAGATTCTTTAGCCACGACATTGACTAAAATAATTTGTGCTAAGTGCTAACGGTTTCAACAACAGAGGAATTTGTTTTGTGACTGAATCAGTTGTCATGACGATGTGGTCTTTGGAACATTTTTCGAGCTAGGCAAGCTCCATCATCATCATATTAACCAATTTAAGTGGTTCATGTTGTCCGCGAATAAAAGAATATAAAACAAATCATAAATAAGAATCTGGGTTTCGCGTGTCTTTTCTTAAAATCGTATTACTTTGGTTTTGGATTTTAAAATGAGCTGGATTTTCGATTCTGATCTGAAACCAAAATCTGTAAAAACAAATTATTAATAAACGTTGGTTACAGAAAAACGCAAGTGGCGTTCAAATTGAACAGTTTTTCTGATTTACTTTTCACAATTTTAGATTTTATTTGAAACGGATGTACAATTTCAACGCCGCGTAGTTTTCTATCGAGCTTACAGCAGGTTTAAATATCGCAGATTTAAATCGTTTTGAATTAGTTTACACTGGAAGAATAGATTTTACGTGCAACAAACGGCAAACGACAAATTATGAGGGATCTGGCACTGAAATTGAGTCATTTTCAGGTCAAGGTCAGGTTTTTGATCCAGATTTGACAGGAATTCGTCCGCTGTTCCTTTTGCCGCCACAGTATTCTCTTGATGAATTTTTGGCCAGATTATTTTCATTTTTAGTTTGCTGTGGAGCCTCGCCGTTTTGGCGATCGATCCAAACCACCCTCAACTTTTGTACTCGTCTCTTCCGTCGGAATATAAAATGTCTGCCGTTTTCTTGTAATTTTGATTGTTGAAGGTTGGAGGGATTTCTCTGACGCTTACTACTGTCTGGCTCTTCTTCTCAATGGTCATTTAACTTTGAGTAGAGTGCCGTTTTTGTTTGCATTTATTCTTGCGAGGTAGCCGAAATCCAAAGATCCGCACTAAGAATTGTGAAAGTGGAGTGATTAAACTTTTGACTCGCTTCTAACTGCTACATGACTACAATGAGTTCAGTGCAGATTACAGGGGGACATGAAAGTACTTGAAACATAAAGAAAAGCATATTTACATAAAACAAAACTGCATGAGATCATTTCCGGAGTTCGCACGCATTTCTGGATTTTTCATGTTTACATATTTCCCATACATTTTAATACATGAAGGTTGGTGTGGGATGTGTACAAAAGCCATAGCAACATGTGCAATGAATGTTAAATACGAAAAAATGCATAAATGCCGGTAAAAACCCCTTACAAAAACCCAGTTTTTCAGGATCTTGTGTGCAAAATATTTTGCAAACCCGCAAGTTCCCGCACCGTTTCTTTTCGGATTATGTTATGTACTATTCTAAGCTTTAAGCGTAACTCAAAATTGGCCTTGAACCTTGAACTTTGACGAACTCTTGTCGAAATTCGCGTTCAAAGTTTAGCACACTCTCTCTAATTCTTTAACAAAAGTTTGCGAATTTTTCCATGTTAAACTTAAAGCAGGTTCAAAATTAAAGCATTAAACAAAAATCCAACATTATTCAAAATTCAAAACGGCCAAGTAAAAAGTAAATGAGCCGCATCCTGTGATTTTCACGAGACAATATCATTTCTTATCAAACATTAATCCACACATTTTCCACACATGTGTGGATTAGTAAAATAATTGAACACAAATGCAAATAAAACAAATAAATCTAGTTGCTACTTTTTTGTCGTAAAGTCAATTGAAACTTGAGTAAAAAATGTAAACAAATTCAAATGCAAGAAAATATTTTCGTCTGTAACAAATCCAAGCAAAGCAACTCGCATCTGCTAGCACATAAAACTTTGTTGTTGAAAAAAAAATGGACAAAGGAAAAGGCAAACAGCATTCAGTTTCTACCTTTTGTTCCAAGAAAAGCAGAGGCGGATTTCAAAACAGAATTCCGTGAAAATGAGTGAAAAGTTTTAATCCAGAATCTTTTTCTCGCTGACATTAAACATTTACTATGCAGAACGCAGAACTATTTCAAAGTGTAATTCTAAATCCGATTTCTTTGAAGCTCAGATTAAATTTGACCTTACCTTTTTGTAGAAAAACAGGTTCTAAATTTCTGTTTGCATGTCACTTTGTTTTTTCCGTCCTTTCAGAAACATTTTTCTGATTCAAACTGCAACTTGACTTCAGTCTTGCGCTTTAGAAGCAACAAAAATGAATATTTTTAACTCGGTCAATTTATTTCACGTTGAAAGTTGCAGGCCTCTTAAAAAGTCTGCCGGAATTTCTGTTGTAAGCTGCAACATTTTACCTGCATTTTTCCTCACGAAAGGCAAAGCACATTTTCCAGCTGCCATTCACTAAACTTGGATTAAGAAATCCTTTTACTTTTGGTTTTTTCAATTTTCATCTCTTTCATGTTTTGGCCTAGTTTTGGAATCCAGGTCAATTTTTTGTTGTAATTGCAAATGCAGGGCTTTTCTATTGTGCATTTATTTGTCCGAATTCAAAGGTCAAAATTGTTAGCCTACTGTCCCTTCTTCGTCAACTAACCTTAAAAACACGTTCTTTGGCCATTCAAAATTTTGAACGGCGTTCAACCTGAACAACAGCAACAGGAAATGATGTCTCACTTTTTGAACCAATTTTGACGAGTGAATAAAAAATGTAAAATATTTTGACGGTTGGCGGACGTTCCATGCCCTTACAAAACGACGCCGTCGTCACTAAAATCCAGATTGGACCACTCATTCAGCTTAATTTTCCATGGTCCATTTTCAGTTCAAAAAGTGAGTCCGAATTTTAAACCTCTTGTCTAAATTGAACGCCACTCGAAATTTTGAAGGCCTAAATCATATGTCTATGACACAAGTTAAGTACGGCATAAGCTTTTTTCCAATTAAACATTCTTTTTTTCCAAATAGATTTGTTTGGTACCAGCTCTTTTTCTAAGAGTGGCTGTTTTTCCAAATACCCCAAAATTTTATTGAACAAGCTTGTTTTTCAAATAGTCAAAAAAATTACTTAATAAACACAGTAGTTACAAGTACAGTGGAAGTACTTTAGGCAGGCCTCTAAGTGGAAAAATAACAGTGAGGGACGTTTCACCCGAAACGCAATTCTATCTAGTGTATGATCCAAATATTTTCTATTTTATCTAGTGCAAGTTTATTTGTCAGGAAAATTTTAAAATGCAGTCGATTATAAGGCTTATTTCAGAAGATTTGCATAAACGAAGACCGATAGGAAAGTTATGCAAATGAAAGAAATTTTTTAAACAGGAATGAGATAAAACAGAACGAGTTTATTTTTCTTAATGTACCCTCCATTTAACATAACAAAGTATTCTCAATGGTATTTTAATGAGACTCCAAATTGAGAAAAAAAATCATCTTGTTTTTTTTGGAAAATGATTTTATTTGATTTTCACTTAGAATATTTTCTTCTCAAGGGCTATTTTAAAATTCGGGTACAGTATATAATAGCTTAGAGCTAGGCCTACAAAGTGCTATGACGGAGAAATTTTTCAAACCCAGACTTCACCCAGGGTGTACTTTGAAACATAGACTGAAAAATGGGGAGCGTCAAAACTTGACAAAAATTTCATGTCTTCTTTTTCTTTCGATTTCTCGTTAGCACATGAACCAAACTTGCCTAAAATTGCACCATAAACAGGACCAACTATGCTCTTCATGGCTGACATGAAGTCCATTAGTGAGTCCCCTCTGTATCTTAGAAACATGGCTTCAAAATTTTTGAAATAAAATTTTTCAATTTTTGAGACCTCATTTTCGACCATATGTTTCTCCTCCCTGTTCTTTGCTTTTCACCGTGGTTTTTCACCAGATAAGAAAGCAGGTCTACTACTTACTCACAATAGTTGAACATGCATTTTCCCTGGCTGGTTGCTTAGTAATAATAAAAAAACTCAAAAAACTCCGGCGTTCA
>JAQGBH010004507.1:0-16526 GCA_034698265.1 Sminthurinus aureus
TGGTCAAGGGTCAACACATGCTAATATAATTCGGACCTGGATCGCGGAGCGATCCAGGCCCGAAGGGCCTGGCTCGTCACAATTTACTCTCGGGGTCAATCCATCTTTCGGGATATTCCATGGTCTAGCTTCTTATCGGATTTTGACGAGCCACTTCAGTTCTTTGACGCAGTGGCAACTGAAATGCTGTTTTACGAACCCGCCTTTGAAATTGGCGCCACGACATTTAAATTCATCACAGCTTATGGCGTGAATTCGGTGAAGAGTGGGTTTGAGATTTATACGGCGCCCTTTCAAATCACACTCTGGATATCCTTGGTCCTTTTCCTTGCTTGTACGAGCTGTATTCTACTTGTACTACTCTTTTGTCTAGCGGGACGCGGTCGATGGCGAATCTTCATAAAAAAGTTCCCTCTCATATTTTCAGACAACTTCTTCTGGATGGCCAAAGTGTTGCTGGAGCAGTGCGACATGGAAGTTCCGCCCTCTACTTGTCAATTCCAACTGATAGGTGAGCAAAACCGGTCTAACAACCCAGGCGAAACTGTGATGGACAAAGTTCGAGCTCAAGAGGAAAAGCAAAAGATCTGGTTGCACATTTGTCATTTAATCCTTGGCTTCTATCTTCTCATGGCCGTTGTCATTTTAAATGCGTATCGAGGTAAATCATCATCAACCATTATTTTTGGAAGGTTTGAGTATAAGTGTGGTTTTCTTACACTGGGTGGCGCATGTGTTGCCATTTGAAATTTAAATTTTTGAATTACATATTTATTGCCACAATTGAAAATTCACAGGCTCACAATTAAGTCCTCTTTAAGGTACTTGATTTTTTTGTCCATTTGAAGGAATAATAAAAAGTGAATACGCGGTTGCTTACCCATTCAAAACGACGTGGGAACGTTCGGATCAAGTTTTTGACACGATTAAAGAAGATTGCTAAGCGCATGAATGTGAGTGGGGAGCAAAAATGGCGGGAAAATTTAAAATGGGATCTCAGACCGGAAGTTGGTAACCGGTGTCACATTTATTACATAGCGGAGGACTACAAATGTGCCCAGGACTTTATTTACCCCTCCTCTATGATGGATTCGTCGCCTTTAACTGAATTCTTTGGAATAAAAGTGACAGAAAAGAAAGCTCCATTTTTTGATGCCGAGTTTCTAAATAAATTACAACGAATTCGCGACGATTGTCAAACCTTGTGCCGCGGAAGCGACAAGTATGACGTGACCTTTGCCCAGTCTGGTTGCACTGCTATTGAGGCATGCCGAAAACTCGCACAGCTGCTCCTCCTCGCGCAAAACTCACATCGTACCTGCCCGCTCATTTTGACACAGGAGATAAAGCATTGGAAGATTCAACCGCTCGTTTTGTTTGTCCCTGAGGATGACTTTCTTTTAGTTTGGAATATGTTTCAAGAGGAGATGAAAAACAATTCAAAATCTCTCAAATTTTTCCACAACTACAAAAACACTGATAAAAACTTTAAAATAACAAAGTATTTAACGACTCGTAGAGGACATGACCGCCATTTTCCCGATTTGCTCCCTAATGTGGCAAAAATTCTACTCAGTTCGGGAATCTTTAAGTTTTGGGAAGAGTGGCACAAAGTCCGGTTCTACTACCAGGAAAAGAGGGACAAGTTGAGATGGTCTTATAATTATGCTACGGAATTTGCTAATGTATGGGTGAACATTTCATCTACGATCAGCAAAGGGGACGATCACTTAAGTCTCCAACTTTCCATGGAGTTTGACAGAAATGAAAACTATACGCTCCAGCTGTATGACTATGATTATGCAAATGTCAGTCATTTTGGGATTCGACTGGAGGAAGAACCACCCGTATTTCAGCCACTGGCATTTCCAACATCAAACGTTCATCTCGTTTTCTACTGTTGGTTGCTCTGGGTTGGTGTGTCCTCTGGTTTCCTCCTCTGCGAACTTGTTTGGAGTTTTCAGTGGCGAAGGCGAACTGTAGCAGTTTTGTCAAAAGTTAAATTAGGTTTTAAAAAAATAACCGTACATCTTACAACCAAATAACGCCCCTGGGGTGCTATTTGAATCATAGTATGTACGACGATGCTCAAGTAAATAGCATGGGGTACCATTTGAAGACGGGCACTATTTGGTGGAATACGGTACATCAAAACGGAATAATTCCTGCTGTTTGCCAGATTTGGCAACATAGCAAATCTATATTACCTGTAAAATAAACATGTCAAGATTCAGAAATTTCCACCTTTTGATCTAATCTGTTAACAAGGATCTTGGTTAAAATATTATCGTAATTGAAAAGGGTTCACAAATTCCGCATGCATATGTGGAAAATAGCAAACTTTTTCTTGCTCAGCATATAAGCTCCAGATACAAAACATGAAGAGTGAACAGGTTATGACGCAAATTGAAATCTTGGACTCGGTATTTAATATTTTAGTAAATGTACATGCATAAAATAATCACAGACCCCACACGTTGAGTCCAGTGGTTTACCACAACCACAAAACTTTTCCCTCGTCCACAGTTTTACAGTAAAATCGACTCAAAGAGAGAGTATAACATAACAATACCAAATAGGATTGTTAGAAATACAGATAATATACTATTCCATTTTTAATAGTAAAATCTTTTGAATCCGCCCATTCCTATGATTCAACATACAGACGTCCTTGAAATATCTTAACTAAATCATATAAGGAGGATGGAGTCAAAAAGTTTTACTATTAAAAATGGAATGGTACATACAATGCCACAGGAGAAAAAATGACTCTTTTATTATTTTTCATAGTAGATAATATTGTACTTACACACTTTCGTAATAATATAAGTAATGAAAAGAATATTATGAATGCGTTTGTGAATGATATGTGTATTGCTGAAGCTGGGAATTATGATTAACCACCTAGAATTAATGACTATTTAAGTAGTCTGCATAAATCAATGACTTACAACAAAATGATTGTTAACTAAATAAAAGTAATGTAATTATATTTGATAGGTACCTCCTTTTTTCTCTGTAACCAATTCTGTATTCTGTTGCTATGGCTTTTCCTATTTAAAGAAAATAATGGTGCAAGTAATTTTTAGTCGTATAGGCATGGTTTTGCTTCCTGTTAAAGTCGAATGGTGGTGCAAGTGAGCTAGTACTGATTTGCATATTTTTTATTATCCTTTCTCGTCGACCTAAATTCTTAAGCAAATTCTTCGACTCGAATACTTTAAAACTTCAATAGCTTGTGCAATACTATTATTACATTACTAAATAATATTCAGTATCGCGTTATATTTTGTATTCTACTATAATATATTATACTTTTAAATCTCTCACCAGACTCCCCCTTTTTAAGGGTACACCATGCTTTTTCCCCTTTACTAAGGGGTTTTAACGCAGGTGCCATTATATGCTTATAATGGTTTTCTGAATTATAAATTTTATATTATTTTGTTATCTATTATCAGTACATGTTTGAATCTAATCCATTGTGTCCAGTATTGATTCATCTAACGCCTTTATTGGCTGTTTAGTGCTTTCCTGTCTACTTGTGTTATGTTTTAGGCATTACTGTTATTATACTTTTACTTCACGATGACACTCTTCTAAAAAATTCATCTAACGCCTTTGTTGGCTGTTTGGTGCCGTACTATTTACATTTATTAATGGATTTCTTTATCTCCATTGTCCGTCTATTTTCAATTATTTTGCGATCTCGTTGTTGTATCTAATTGCGTATGACTTTATGTGACAACAAATCAAATATTAAATTAAATCAAATATTAAGTATCAGATTTGTAATATTGGATAACGCTCAGCTCAATTTCCTGTCAAACTGACCTTGACCTTTGACCTTAGACCCCTGACCTTTGCTGTAATTTATTGCCCAGGGGAATACTATACTAAATAAAGAGCACAAAATAAACAAAAGGAAGAGATAGGAGCTCGTGCAGAAGAAAGAGTAAAGAGTAATAAGTAAACATTTGCTGTTGATTGTTGATGCTGTTCAAACTCCGATGTGTACTGTTTGCTGATAGCGATTATTGCAAGCGGGAACAGTTACAATGCCATGTTATTTACCTGTTTCTCAAATGCTGTTCAGCCTGTTGTTCTTGTTTTCCATGTACTTTTTTCCTTTTGTTGATCCTCGAGTAGTAATTTTCTGTGCTTTTCCTTGATAATAAATATCATAATGTCAAAATGGCTCATGTACCCGAGAAATGAATTTTGTGTATTTCCTTTTATTTGTTGTAAATGTAAAGAGTGGAAACTGAAGAGTCAAGAGTCAAGAACCGTGTTGATACCAATGTTTTGTGACCGGGTGTGTAATTTTTCCCCGAAATTGACATCGATAGCGTGATATTAACATGCTCAACATAAATACAGAAATTCAATAACAAGATTAAACAAATATCACATTTTTTCTTCAGTCTAGTGTATTTTATCATTCTATTCTATTCTGTACAGCCTAAACTCTAAATTCTAAACTCAATGAAAAGGAACGGTGCAGGAAAATTCATCAAACCTCAAACCTCGTAGTAGAATTGAGCATTGAAATCCATAAAATACAGTACAGCTTAAAAAAAAGAGTAACACAAAGGTCAATACAAATTGTGAAAATGTTGAAGAGACAAGAAAATGGATGGAATTTCAAATTCCTGAAATTTTGCTCCTGTTGGAATTTTCTGCCCATTTCCGTCGACTTGAAATCCGGGAGGATTTCAATCCAAGACAAAGTGTGGAAATTGTACATTTGGTATTTTCTCTATGGTTTGGAAATCCTGCACGCGATTTATGGATTTATTCGCTGCGTTCAACTGGTTCTTTCTCCAAATCTAAATGAAATGATGGATCAACTTTACATTCACTTTTTGATTTTGGCATACTTTGTGATAATTTTCTGGAATCGTCAGCTTTTCATCAAACGTCCAAGTGAAACTGTCTTGATCTTCAATGAGCTTTTCAACCATGAAAAAAATGACAACAAAACCGGTACGTTTGTACTAACGAGTATTTTAAAGTATTTTAAACTCATGAGAAAAGTATTTGTATTTTTTTTATCTTTTTGTTTTAATTTTTAATTTAGTTGAACCAAGAAAAATCTTCGAGTGGCCGTTGAACCACAACCGACATGAACTCATCACACTGGTTCTGCCTTTCCTCATAAATGCTACTGGATTGTTTGTTGCACCAATTTTGTTGAGTGATCCGGATCGAATGTGGATTTTGTACAGTTCTGTTCCCGCCGAATCCAGATTGAAACATTGGTCCATTTTTCTCCTTTTCACTGCTCTTGACGTATTTTTCTTTGTCCGAAAAAGCACTGCCACCATGTTTTTTTTTCTGAGTCAATTTCTCTTTCTTCAAAAATGTGACGTCACATTTGGCTCATTTCAACAGAATCAAATTTTCAGGTTACAACCAAAACTCTATTTTAAACATGCCGGGCGGTTTTCCTTACAGCCTTCTCATTACAGTTTTTCATTTTCACCATTGTAGGAATTCAATTGAAATGCCACGAGCTCGGTCAATTGAAAAGCTGCTGAAAGAAATGCAGAGTCATTTTTTCTATATCCATCTCTTCAATTGTGTCTACGCCCCCACAATTTTTACGTGGAAACAAAGTGCACTTGCCTTTGCCATTTCAGGCGCCTATTTTGCCATCCGCTACCATTTTAAATACCCATTTACTGCCTGCTTTGGCGCCTACCAGTATTTTACCATCATGTTCGTCTACTCGCTCATGTACGAAAAAGCATTCACAATTCCTGACAACTGGAGCAAGATCAAAAGTCAACTGAGGGTCAGCGCCATTTTGTACACCATTAAAAAATATCAGGTTGGAGGGAAAGCGGCTAGATTTCAAAAGGAAATCGGGCGCATTCCAGAGATCGGGGTGAAAGTTGGAGCTTTTCACGTGTTGGAGAGGGAAAGCACGCCCAATTTCATTGGATTCGTCTGTTCATGTGTGGCCAGTCTTCTCATCACTTTCCGCTAGATGGCTCAGAAATGGCATTTCTAATTTGGCTCGTACATCTCCTTTTCAAAGTTTGAACTTTTAAGTTGATTATTTTATTTTACCTTCTTAACATGTACATCCATTTGAATGGAGCTGAATTATCAATTTTCAGCATCGCTGTCTTTGAGTTAGCTAATTTTGATAGCAGCTTCAAGTACAAATTTCTTTGTCCTTTTTCATCCAAGTTAAATTACTCATTTAATTTATTGCCTGTTGGCGCGGTAGATTTATCCATTATCCATTTGTAAGCATCTGTATCTAGATTCTAGATTCTAGTTTGTGTAACGTATGTAATGCATAGAAATATTTAACTGGTAAAAAAAATATGAAAATTAAAAAAAACCACATTCATCAAATAGTGTACTCCGTGACTTGTATTGTGTTGTGGTGTGGTGTGATGAGCATACTTTGTACACAGAAGTTGTACTGCACACAACAAAACAAGAGAAAAACAAGTCTGCAGTTTGTAGTTTGTACATTGTACAGTTTACTGTTTTGATGATATCATACTTGGTGTTTGTTGTAATTTCTATTTTTAAAAGCAACCCAATCAATCTATTTGTAGTTTTGGATTCTGAATTAGGCATCGGACTTTAAATGGGTACAATTTACAATTTACACTCTACACATGTGTTTTGGATTTTGGATTCAAGTCCTAACCACAAGCTACAAGTTTGATCCGTTTCAAATCCTCTGTTGTGCATATTTTGTTAGGGCGCTTCGTTTTGCAGAAATGTTTTCAAAGTCAAGGTCCCATTGTCTTAAATTGAAGGTATACCCATGGAGGTATTACCTGAGAAATTTGGAGTCAATCCGTTTCGATTTGACCTGGCCCAAAACGGGCAAAGGTCAAAGCCTCCTGAAAACATACCTTTACATTTTTATCGGTTTCTCATGATTGCTTCAACCGATTTGGATGTGAGTTACCATTTTGGAAAGGTAATTGCATGGTCTTGACGATATGTTTTTCAAAACTTGAAAATACCTGAAGCCCTAGATAATACCCGGGTAAGAGGTACAAAATCCCGAATTTCGGATCGAATTACAAGTAAAATGAAACAATCGTTTCAGTATCACAAACCGATAGCATTTCATCTTTAAAATGCGGTATTGGCTTTTAAAATCCGATTTGAAATACGCCCACAGTCACGTTTTTTGTGCACATTGTTCAACAAAAAACGAAGATTTCATGCAAGAATTTTTTTATGTTTTGTATAAAACCTGCCGAAAGCCACATACAAAGATGGGAAATTGCACATACGCATTAAAACTAATGCCTGGTAAGAAATTTATAAGAAACCCGGACCTACAACCCTTAAAATCCGAAATTCGGAGAAAATCCGATTTTCGGAGTTTTCTCGTTCCGAATTCGGATCAAAGAGTGCTAAAGTAGTATTCAGTGCTTTATGATGCATATTGTTGCACTTGTCATTAATTTATTTCTCGCTTATTCCAATAATTTGTTAAAGAATACAAACTTCGTTTGGCCTTCTTATTAAAATGGAAAACTTGACAAAATGCAACAACAAAACATACCTAAGGTATGTTTTGACACAAAACTTGAAAGTTGGCTCACAAGTAACGCTACGATGCCCATAGATCTGAATAAAAATGTGCTTATACGTAAATTAAAATTATCATACATTTGTTTGAATTTGAAAAAATATTTAGTTTTGAGTTTTCCCACAGCACACTGTGCACTCGTTCTTATAGTTTACTCTTTGTGCATTGTACATAGCAACTTGTAATGTAGATTTTGGTTTAAACCTGTGGGCAATCATCCACTGTGGGCAATCCACTGTGGGCAATCATCCTGTGGGCAATTGTGTGTGGGCAATCATGTGTGTGGGCAATCCACTGTGGGCAATCATCCACTGTGGGCAATCCACTGTGGGCAATCAGCCGTGCACCGGCTATTGTCTAAGCTAAGAGTAGCGGCTCCTATTCTAGGTTATTCCCAAGTTGATGCAGATCCTTTGTGTACATGCAATATTATTTTTGGTTCCACCTTGGTTATTTCCGTAAACCTCCATGTTAAAATGTCAGTCTGATTTTTTATAGTTCGAATGTTGAAACCCTTTGAAATTTTAACGACAGTTTCACAAGCATAGAACAGAACATCCGAACACTTGTTGCCCTTTGTCTGTAGACTGCGGTTGTCTGAGTTGTTTATGTATCCAAAGCAAAATATCCCAAAGACTCAAAAATACCAAGAAAGGTGGATTCATGTTATTGTATTCGAGCATTTAATTCTTGAGCACATGCAGAATCAGGCCATTGCTCAAAAACCAACCTAAATAGCAAACTTATTATTATGTGCTATACGAATAAGGTTGAAACGTGATACATTTATTCCTCCACCCAGGGCTGAATTTGTTTGGGTATGGAAGGGTACGCCGTACCCTCACTTTTTTGACTGGGAGTACGGCGTACGGTACTTCTTTTGGAGATAATTTTTTGTGATTTTAAAATTTGCAAATTTTTAGGGTACGAGTCGTCGGCAATTCAATAATTTGATAGTAGAAAATTATCATAATTTAAATCTAACAGCTTAATTTTTATAAGTAGATTTTGTGTTTGCTTTGTCGATTGGTATCAGAACCTTTCATTAAAACACTGCTTTATATTTTTTTATTAAATGCTTGATATGCAGATGACGAAAAAAGCGACACAATTCCACCTATTGACAGGCAATTTTATCTACAATTAAACTTTGAATACAAATAGTTGGCTAGCTGGGCGTAGACGTTGGCGAGCAAACCTACGCAATTTTGATGATTTCTGAATTCGAAAGTACTTTTCATTTTTGTAATGCATCGATGTTTTTATTGTATTGATCAATTTGATTGACATTTTTATTACTCTGAGGTCAATTTACCAGTGCGCACTAAGACAAATCCATGATACCACTAAAACAAGAGTTAAAGTGCGTTTCAATATGAAAAATTCATACACTGATGAAATTTAAATGCTTTCATAGTTTTGCCAGGTTTCTAGAATTTAACGAGCTGCTTCCGTAAAAAATTAAAAAATTTAAATTTAGAAAGTTCAGGATTTGAGTTATAATTGAACCTCAAATTTATGACTTTTAATGACACAAAAATTTTACTTCTTCTTAGTTCGGGGCCTAACTCCTACTTTATCTACAGATCTTTTTCAAGTCGATTACCTATTTCAACGTACTGTTACCAATTGTAGCCAAAAATTACCCATTTTTAGCCAACTGTTACCTATTTTAACCTACTAGTATCTAGTTTAGCCTACTATCACCTGGTTTAGTCAAAAATTGCTTCGAAATATTAATTTTAGGCCAAAATTAGCTGTAAAATAAAAGTATAGAAAAATAGTAACCACGGTGCTAAAAACTTTAAACATGAGTTACGCTTTAACTTTTTATATGTGCTCACGTGGAGCAAAATATTTTCAAGGGGAACCAAATCAGAGATATGATTGTATTTTTGACTAGGAGGTGATTAGTAAGTTGAGAAGGGTCACAGGAAAAGAACTTTATTACAAATAGGCGGGGGTATGTTTATTTTTGGATGTGGTATTTAGTACTAGCGTGAAAATACTAATTTTGATTTTCTGAGAGGTTAGCTAACTTTTCAAGCTCTTAGAAAAATTAAATTTGGAGGCTCCTCGCGAGCTCCGATTAGCTTGTCAAGCGTGTTTGAGCTCGTGAGGAGCTTTTTTTTCCATAGGCTCGTCCAGATCTCAAGTAAGCTCTGGACTGTAGACTGATGTTACGTTTCTCAAGTTTTGGTGCACAACACTGAATGATTTCTGATTTTTAAATGAATAGGAATGAATCCGAGAGAACTTCAAGGCTCGTCCACAGGTGTATTTGTAGGGGCAGTGGCCGAAGAATGTATGGGTTTCTGGACGTGCAGGGCCCAAATAAATGCGATGGAAGGCTATGCATTAGTATGTGGTAGCTATGCTTTGGCTAATCGTATCTCATTCGCCTTCGACTTCAAAGGCCCCAGTTTCGTGTTAAGTACGGGGTGTTCTGCAAGTCTTGTTGCTTTTGAAGCAGCAGTATCATCCATAGAACGTGGCGCATGCGATTCGGCTATTGTGGCAGGAAGTTCAATTCATCTTAATCCAGTATATAGTGCCGACTTTAATCTTACAGGGGCACTCACTTCAGATGGAATGTGTAAAGTATTCGATGCTTCTGGTAATTTTAAACGTGAGCATGTCATATTGTGTCTAAAAATGTTTATTACACCATCGAATAATTTCTCAGTACTAAATAACGGAGCAATTTATTTCAAATATACTGCAAAAACTTAATGAAAAGGTGATGGATTCGTACGAAGTGAAGCCATTTCAGCCATCTTGATTCAAAAACAGAAAGATGCAAAACGAGTTTATGCTACCATTAAAAGCGTTCAGTCTAATTCAGATGGTTTAAAGGTAGTTGAGAAAAAATAAAGATACTACATTTCTCAAAACGTTTTTCACACAGCTTTTTCCTTGATTAAAACCTTAAATTTAAATTGGCAGTTTTGGCTTGTGATGTTGTGTAGCAATCTGGATTTACGTGTCCTTCGGGAACTCAACAGGAACATCTTTTTACCGAAATGTACAACAAAGCCGGAATAGATCCTGGACAAGTCAAATACATAGAAGCACATGGCACTGGAACGCCAGGTTACTTTAGGCAACTGGACACAAAACTTGTAGCACAAATGAGTTTTTAACTAAAAACAAAGGAATTTTTTATTTTAAAAATTGTGTACTTTATGCAGCTGGTGATCCTGAGGAGCTTGGAGCGATATCCAGAATGTTTTGTAAGTCTCCAAGTCGAAAAGAACCTTTGCTCATTGGTTCTGTTAAGAGTAATATGGGTCACAGCGAGAGTGCTGCTGGAATGTGCGGGATAGCCAAGGTAATCATTGGTATTCAAGAAGGCCAGTTTCCTCCAAATCTCCATTTTAACAAACCACAAAAAGAATTTGAGCACCTGTTTGACGGCTCCCTTCAAATGGTGACTGAAGCGACGCCATTTACCGGTGGATTAATTGGAATTAGTTCGTTTGGCGTTGGGGGAACAAATGCGCATTTAGTTATTGAAGCTGAACTACAAAATAAAAAGAGGAAGTCCAGCTCACAAATTCCCATCATTTTACCCTTTTCTGGCCGAACTGAAGCATCTGTCAAAGAGTCACTTGAGAAAGCTTGTGAAAAATCCAGAGTAGAAAATCCAGAATTTTTAGGACTTGTTCACAACGTTTTCAAAGCCAACGTTAAAGGTCATCCTTTCCGAGGATTTGCATTATACAATCCAACTGCGGTCCCAACACCAGATTTCCAAGAAAAACCTGAAAGAGATTGGAACATGGAAGTTGCCCAAGTTTCCTTTGAGGCGGAAGAGCGTCCTATTTGCTTTGTGTTCTCCGGGATAGGATCTCAATGGAATGAAATGGGTTTGGATATGCAAAAAATTGACGTATTCAGAGAATCTTTCAAGAAATCTAAACAGACGCTAAAAAACGTGGGATTGGATTTGGAGGAAATATTAAAACCATATAATTCAAGAATGTTTGAAAACATTCGGGATGCTGCGTCATTAACTGCGGCAATCCAAGTAAAATTTAAATTTTCTATTTAATTTCAACCTTGCATATTTATCAAGAAGTGAGTTTAAAAAACTCAATCTCTCTGTACCGTAAAGTACTCTAATACCTAATACTGCACAGGAACGGTAATACTGCCCAGTACACCTAATTGCATGGAAACTGTGATAGATAGAGGGTTGAACGTTTATGTGTAATCATTTTTTGACGTTTGCTGATCATACAATAGAATTTAAACTTTTACATAATATTCTAGTTTCCATGCCATTCGGTGTGGTGGGCGGTATTACCGCTCCTGTGCAGTATTAGAGTACACTACGGTATGTAAATGTTGCCTTGTCAGATCGCGCTCTACGATACCCTCCAGTCATTAAAAATTCACCCGGATATGTTTATTGGATACTCTTTTGGTGAAATTTTGTGTGGTTATGCGGACGGATCATTCACAGCAGAAGAAACTCTGCTTTTTGTCGATGCTCAAGGAAGAACTTTCAATGACATGATAAAATTAAAATCGAATTCCGGGTTTGCTGGAGCAATGGCTTCTGTTGGAGCCTCCAGGGAAGAATTTGATTCCTCCTCAACCTTGAAACTGCCGAAAAATGTCTATATAGCATGTACAAACTCTGAGAATAATTCCACAATTTCTGGGGAATCCACCGCAATAAAATCCTTTGTCCAGAAATTAAATGCTAAAGGAATTTTTGCAGAGGAAATCCAGTGTTGTGGTTTTCCGGCTCACTCCCCATTGGTCCATTCAACGGTGGAAAATTTCATCAAATACGTGTCTGAATTTTATTCCAAAGAAAACGAGCAGCTCCGATCTGAAAAGTGGATCAGTTCGTCCATTCCTGAATTGGAATTAGGGAGTGAGCTGTCAAAGTATAATTCTGTCGCGTATCATGCCAACAATATCCAAATGCCCGTGTTATTTCATGAAAGTGTTCAACAAATACCTCAAAATGCAGTCGTGATTGAAATCGCACCTAAAAACCTTGTTCAAAATATCCTCAGAAGCTCCCTCTCGACTGAAAATTTTGTAATTGCTCCCATGACTTCAAAATTGGCATTACCAGCCGATACAAACACCAAAACTAATGATATATTGGAAGACAAACTCTCAGATTTTGTAACCTCGATTGGAAGAATCTACAACAGTGGAGTGAACGTTGATTTCAGTGGACTTTATCCTCCAGTTTCATTTCCAGTAGCTGCCTCCACTCCTGGACTGAGTTCGCTCGTCCGGTGGAATCACAATGAAAGTTGGACAGTGCCCCTAATTTCGAACATTTTTGTAAGCAGAAAGTTTTTAGATTTTCATCTATTTCAGAGTTTCAGCAATACATTTTAATTATCTTTTTTAGAACAAATAATTTCAAAATAATTTCAAAAAACCTTTTGACTCCTGCCATTTGCAGAAAGATGCTTCACAGGGTATGACCATGTCTGTGGATTTGTCTGCTAGAGAGTACCAATTTTTGAAAGGTCATAAATTAGACAACCGCCTTGTTTTCCCCGCCGCTGGCTACTTATACCTCGCGTGGATAGGACTTGCCTGCCATCTAGGAGTGAACATAAATAAGCTACCGGTTATTTTCGAGAATGTGTCGTTTAAGCGTGCTACTTTTCTCAAAGAAGATAAACCTGTAGACTTTCGTTTCAACGTATCACATAGTTCAGGATTATTTGAAATAAAGGAGCAAAATGTGGCTGTTGTCAGTGGAAACATAAGGAAGTATGAGGAAAACGACGACTTTGGTTTTATTTTCAAGGACTTTGATGCAATCTCATCTGAATTTGGAGAGACAGTTTTAAATTCCGAAGATGTGTACAAAGAATTTCGTCGAAGAGGCCTGGATTTTTCGGGAGAATTTCTGGGAATTCAAAGGATCAACATGATAGGTTTAACACAAAACCAAATACGGAAAAATTGAACTATTTCGAGTAATTAACCTTGTTTTTTCCACAACAGGAGAAAACAAATGTGCTGAAATCAAATGGAATAACAATTGGATTACATTTCTGGACACAGTTCTTCAGTCAGCAGTGCTTATTCTTGGATCCACAACAACTGAACGTCACTGCATGGTTCCAGTTCAACTTCAAAAGATGAAAATTAATCCAATAACATTCCACGCGTTTGTAAACGAAACGATAAAAAAACAGCCGGCAGTACCGATAACTTCAGTAGTTTCAATACCAGTCAAAGCAGTTCCAGCTTCCAAAGTTTTATGCATTCCAGGTTTGGAGGTTCGTGGATTAGTAACATCAATCGTCGCCAGGAAACGTCAAGACAAATTTCTGGTTGTAGAGGAGTACAAATTTTCTCCGTATTTCGACGATATTTCAAACAAAAGGTCATTCAAATCGGAAAATAAAATACAGTCTGGTGCGAATGACATCATTGGCAATGCACTTAGTTCGGATCAAGTTAAAAAGATTCAGGTTTCTGGAATAATTGACTTAGTTCTAGAAAATGCCCAAACAAGTGTCCGAGTTCTGGACGTTTTCTTAACATCTGAAAATTCACTGTCAAAAATTATTCACAACTCCATAAATTCAAAACCTCGATCCAAGGTAGAAATTTTCCAATATTTTCTAGAAGTTATAGATTGACTGCATCCTTGAAATTTTACTAACGCAGTATTTAATTTTTTAAACGTTTTTAGGCAAGCATTACGCATATTTCAATTTTGGAGGAAATTGAAAAAATAGGCGAAGCAACACGTTCGTTTGGCGATCATCAAATTGTTGAATCGTTTGATCCAGATAAATTCCATACGGATCCAATGTCAGATCTTATTTTCCTGGATATGAATATTCCCGCCGATATGACAAGAATGTCTTCCAATATGAAAGAAAACTCATTTTTGGTACTTCACTCGTCCATGAATAGTGATAACGCTAAAAGTCTAATTGACGTTGAAGTACCCACTCAAAATTTGATTAAAATTTCTAAAAAGCAGTCTTTTTATCTGGAAAATCAACAGACTTCAATTTTCAGTCTCCAGCTTTTCAAAAAAGTAACAAACATCGATTGTATTTTTTTGTTGTCCTTCATGCAAAGCCAAAAGTCAAAGTAAATGGTAAATTTTTGGTTTCATTACTGCTAAAATTGTAGAGAGCGTCCACTATCCTAAAAAATTGCAAAATTAAGTCCTTGTCCATCGACGAAGATTCGTTTGAATGGCTTCCAAAGCTGCAAAAGTTGCTAGCAGATGGAGTTTCAGACGCAAACCCTAGTTCCAGATTGTATTTGACAAGTCAGACAAACTCAACAAGTGGAATTCTCGGACTGGTCAATTGCCTTCAGCAGGAACGTGGAGGACAAAATCTCCGATGTATTTTTGATCCAGAGAAGACACTCAAGCTAAATTTTGAGCATCCAGATCAGCCACTATCGGATATTATAGAAAAGGATCTCGTGATGAATGTGATTAAATGTGGGAAATTGGGCTCATACCGCCATTTCCCACTGGAAAAGAGCATTGACCTCCCAACGAAGAAGGTTGAACATGCATATGTAGATACGTTGACCCTGGGAGATTTCACGAGCTTGAGGTGGTTTGAGTCTCCTCTAAAATTTTATCAGAAGAATGGTGACTTCAAGCTTTGTACAGTGCATTACGCTTCAATGAATTTTAGGGGTAACCAAAAAAAAAAACAAGTGGTTATTATGGGAAGAATTAGTTCTGGTATCAGAAAGATCAGAACCAGAAATTTAAAATTTCTAGCTCTTCCCATAAGTGTAAAATAATTTGAACAGTTCTAAAAAATGTTCCAAAAATGGAACTTAGGGAAGGAACAGGAATCTCCCAAATATTTCTAGGCTCTTCTAGGAGTTTCAAGTTTCGAGAACCTGAATCAGAGAACCAAGAGAATTTTAGTTCTCAATTGGTTTTAGTCAGAAAAATAAGAACTTGAAACTTTTACACGTAGTGTTTTTCTAAAATCCCTTATTATCTTACTTTTGAATGCACGTATAGAATTTTCATTTTTATTTTAGTTGGTTCTCTTTTCCCCAGAAATAAACCTGTTTAAACTAATGTGTTCCAATGTGGTTACAGCTTTAATCCACTTTTAAATACATGTTCAGAAAATTTTACAGTTCACTCTGATCTTCAATCTTCAATCTATGTACAGATATTATGCTCTCTTCCGGTAAGTTAGTCATAAACGTTGCCGACTTGGACCGACCAGAAAATTTAACCACGTTTGGGAGGGAATTTTCGGGAATTGATCCAGAAGGAGAGCGAATCATGGGACTTGTTACTGACAAAGGCTTTGCGACTTCAGTTTTAGCACATCCCCATTTTATGTGGAAAATCCCAAATCATTGGAGTCTGGAGGTAAGGCAATCCTTTTTTTTCAGTTTCAATAATCCATGGGACAAGGTTTTTCTGTTAAGTGTCTTTGCTCGAGGTCTCAAAAGCTTTTTTCACATTTTATCAACCAAATATCAACATTTTTTCATCGGGTTAAAAGAATTAGTAAATGCAGACCACGACCACTGGCTTTTATTTTTGAAAATCCTCAAGTCATACAGTAGCCCATCGATTATCCGAACCTCGATCAACCGAATATTTGATTATACGCATAATAGGGTGTAACAAAAATTACAAACGCACAATTCCCATGTTTTTACAATTTGAGCATGTTTGGGCTGACTAAAATAGCTTTTCTGTGAAGTTTGGCCTCAATCCGTCTTGATTCAGGGGTCAATTGACTCAATTGACGAGGTCAAAGTGGTTAAATTAGAAAAACAAATTGAAGTTTTTGTGTGACTTGAACAACGCTCAGATTGTGATTTGCCTTTTTAGTCGTATTTTCTTCGCTTAAACACATTTTGTGACAAAAGTATTGAAGTTAGAGACCTCATTGCTTTATCAAAAATTATCAGCATAAAATTCTGCATCGATTGATACTAGGGT
>JAQGBH010004508.1:0-16526 GCA_034698265.1 Sminthurinus aureus
GATCATAATAAGCGGTTTTTGGTTGAAAAGGTCTTATTATGGCCGTTCTGATCATAATAAGCGACTTTTGGTTGAAAAGGTCTTATTATGACCGTTCTGATCATAATAAGCGGTTTTTGGTTGAAAATGTCTTATTATGGCCATTCTGATCATAATAAGCGGTTTTTGGTTGAAAATGTCTTATTATGGCTTTTCTGATCATAATAAGAGACTTTTACTCAAAAATGGCTTAAGTTGCGGGAACCGCTTATGCCATTTTAAGCGATTTTTTACCAAAATGCGCTTATTATGCGGCTAAAAAATGAGGTATTATGCCCCATTATGTCCATGATCGGCTCATTATAAGGAATTCGTCATTTTAAGCGATTTTTGAGCTAAAATCGCTTATTTTGTACCAGAAAATGTCATAATAAGAGATTTATCGGCTCATAATAAGGGATTTTTAGACCCCCTGGAAGTGCCAGGATTTTTATAGGAATTCAATTCCTAAAAAATGAGCATATATATCCTTTTCCTGTATTCTACATAAAAAACGAAGTGTTTCATACTTATATATTGACCACTGTTACACACTAACCTTTGCGAAGGATGATACCTGGTGGTTGATCTCCGGGAAGAAAATTTACGCCAGGTGGACCGGGGTCACCTGTTTAAATTTTCGTGGAATAAGGAAGATGACATAGTTTTTAATTTATTGCAATACTACTACATTACGTTAAAATGAAGCTTTATTATAACGCTGCTGCATTAATTTTTATATGGATGAATTTGAAAGTAAACATTTTGTTTTGATTATTATAGCAATGTGTAATATGTATGTATTATACATTATACATTATACACGTATAAATACATATAAACAGGTATGTAAAAACAAAAAAAATGCAGCAGCACTGAGAAATTAGAGCTACGGGGAAAATGTGGATAAGTAAATGTACCAATTTCTCCGGGTTCTCCTCTTGGGCCTGGTGGAGAGTATTTTACGTCACCGGGTTCTCCGGTTGGTCCAATAAATCCTGTTTCTCCTCTTGGACCCTTTTTATAGAAAACAATGAACAAAAGTTAATTAAACATTGAATATTACGGAATTTTACCTATCTGTTTAAAATACGAATTATTATGTGACTAATAAATTAATTTAGCAAGTACCGGGATCCCTTGATCTCCAACTGGTCCTGGTCCTCCAGGTATACCATAATAACCCCTATATCCAATGGGTCCTACAAATTAAAACATAACGTTTTATATGTAGAACTATGTGATCTTTTTTTTTCAAATTATTGTAAATTTATGAAAACAAAAAACAGAATTATTCTAGTTTATATGCCTATAATATAGCACTCTGGATTATTTGTTCTTATTATAATCCTAATTAAAAAACAGCACAATGTTTAAATACCCGGTGTTCCAAAATCTCCCGGTTCTCCTTTTGTTCCTGCAGAATTGAGACCACCCTCACCAGCTTCACCTGTTGGTCCAGGTGGTCCGGCAGATCCATCTAAACCTCGTCCACCAGGGTAACCCGGAACTCCAGGTACTCCAGGGATTCCATCCGTTCCATTACATCCAGGTAAACCGTCTATTCCAGGTCCTCCATCAGTTCCCGGCAGGCCTGGTCGTCCAGAATTTCCATCAAAACCAGGGACTCCACCATCACCCTACAAATAATCCACCAATTCAGTTTCAAACAAAACCATTCGATTCAAATACATTTTGTCGTACCACATCTCATGTCCCAAAATACTATTCTCTTCTGACATGTTCACATTCCAAAAGTAAATTTTTGATTTCCGAAAGTGTGTATAATATTTTGTTTCAACTAAACTATTGAATTTTAGCTTCATCACTTCTTTAGTTATGCTTGAATACTGTGTAAAAAAATGTTTCCATGAATCTTTCCCGTTAAGTTTCCATACAGGTTTAAATTACATACTAACCAGTGTAAGTATATTAAAATATAACATAATTTCAATTTATATTCAGGATTTTTCTGTACATTTCACTAAATTTGAAATGTTATGCTGGAAAATTATAATAACACGATTCTACTCTTCTAATGGTTATTTTCATTCTTCTTATTCATTTTGCCAAGAAGAAGACATTTTTTTGTGAACTGTGAACACAGTCTGTAATGTTATACGAAAGTATAATACATAGTACACATCCTTTTTGTTTTGCATTAAAAAATGGTGAAAGTATTTACGGCATATTATGAAAAAACTTGTATTTACTCGATATCCTTTTTCTCCTAATGCACCCGTGACACCTTCATCTCCTTTCTGTCCCTTTGGTCCAAGTGGTCCCATATCACCAATAGCACCGTGAAATCCTTCTGGTCCTTCTTGTCCTGATATTCCCCGCTCTCCCGACAACCCTGTGTATAAATGAGTGAAAGTAATACAGAGACATTTTTAATATCCTCCACATTTTATAGTCTGATTTCATATTTTTTGACGTCAATTTAGAATCAAATGTATGCATTATTTTTTACCTTTTGTCCCTTTGCAAAAGCATCCATATCCTGGACATCCTGTACAATCTTGCTAAAATTTGTACAAAATAAAAAACAACTCACGTAAAAGATTTCTCCATTAATGTACAAGATGTGATGCTAATCTACGTCTTTCATATAATCGTGTCATAAAAACGTGCCGCTTCAAAGTTTTCCAAAAACTTTTACAAAAGATCTCTAAAAGAACTGTAACATAAAAAGTGTCTGATATTTACTATTTTTGTCTACATAGAGTATCCATTTTTCGGAATACATTATGTACTATATCATAATATATGTTACTGATATTCAGTATATAGTAATAAGTAATATATTATTTATCATAATTTGTCATTATATACAAATGCCAGTTTCACACGTGTAGCAAAATTTGTATGTTGTGTGCAAGATATCAAATATCAAATGTATGTGCATATTATAGATAGGACTACTCGGCATATTTTTTGTAGTGTTTTGTAAGAAATTATCTCTGAAATGTCTTTGAAGAGGACATACATATTACACATACAGAACGAGAAAGACAGAGAGAGGCATGCGAAAACGTACTATAAAATAGTCGTTTAGTCGTACTGAGTTCGAAATAAGGACATGGATTCTATCGTTTTATCTCTATTTCTCTACTTCTCCCTCTTGATCTCTCTCTCTCTCTCTCTCTCTCTCTTGGCTTCTCCTCATCACATCATATACTGCTGGTTATTTTCTTATCCATTGCAAATAATATTCTGCAATAAAAATTTCTAACGAATGAAATGAATCTTCTTCCTATTCCCCTATCCAATTTAATGTGTAATCTATTTATTATTAAATAAATTTTCTCAATAATTTTACATTTTGAATTAGTAATTAAAAATCCGTTATGTGTATAAAGGTATCTTGTTTGCATATATGATAAAATTTCACACGCGTGTTGCTTTTCTTCATAACAGGCTCAACGATCAACATGTTATGTATTTTGATGTAGAAAAATGGATATTTTTAGAGACAAAAAGTGGGAACCTTATTTCCGGCAACACTGGACAGTAGAACAATAAAAGATATAAGAAAGACTAGAAAATTGGATTGGATTCCCTTCATCTTCAGGTCTCCACAAGCACTAGGAAGCAGTGCACTAGTTATTCACAAAATTGAACTTCAACCGTTTTTAAATGCACTGCAAACATCCACTATTTTGAGTAAACTACATTATCACGCTCATTCACAAAGCATCTAATTGTAAAATCTAAACGGTACACAAATTAACAAAAAGTACAAATTTACGCAGTTCCGAAATTTCACACCAATACACTTAAAAAATCACTTTCCTGTTGTCCAAATGGTTGTTAAAAGGGAGGAAATAATACTTGTAGAGTAATCGGAATCCACTTTTTTAAGCACTAAACACTAAACTAACCTACTGTACACTGATAAATGAAGATTATTTGATATTTACAATTAATAATTTGCACAGATGTAATTGACTCATCCCTGTAGTTTTTCATCAGTGTACACTGCTCATAAACTGATCATAATTACTATTATTATTAGTAATAGTTGTAGTGGTAGTCGCACTAACTAAATACGATCTATAAATTATATATTATATTTTTTCTCGAGTCTCGAGTCTCATTATAAATTCAATCGTCGAGTTGCACTTGTCTTCATTTTTCTCAACACTCACCACTCTAGACCCAAGACTCAAGACTCAAGGCACGTATTAAAAAAATATAAAAATAATAAATATATGGGATATCTATAGGAAAACGACCAAGACAAGAAAGAGGGGATCACGAAAAGAAATGGAAATGAATGAATGAACGAGTGAGTGAGTGAGCTGAGCAAACTTAAGCACTATATGTAATTTTGTGTGTGTATATTTTATATACTTACTTCAAGAAAAGGAAGAGGGGAAAGATGAAAGATCCAGAGCAAAAGCAACAGAAACAACTTTAAAACTTACACACTACAAAATACACACACACACACATAATAATGCACATAGTAAAACTAAACAGTACTACACATTACACATGAAACCAACCTACTTTAAGATCAACACGCTGTTTTTTTTTCGTTTGCTTTTCTTTCTTCCTTTCTCTCTCCCTCCCTCTCTACTCTCTACACTTTAGACTGTCTCTCTTACTATTTCTATTTTGTACCCCTTCTCATCTGTACTGCATGAGAGTTTAAAATATAAATAGAGTTTTGTTTTAAAGATATTTCAACGTAAGTAAGCAAATGAATGAGGGAGTACAAGTACAAGCAGTAGTAGTAGGGAAACTTCCTACAGTAAGACTTTTAGCTATTATGCTCTATATTATATGATGCATCTTTGTCTTTTTACCGGAAACTCTTGGCTTATCGGGAATACATAATCATACTCACTAACAGTAATACTACTACTAATAATAATAAAATCTCTGTACGGGCATTCAACGGATGCTCTCTCTCTCTGTCACATGTAGTTCATGGTATGTGCAAAGTTTTATTCCTTCTCAATTCTCAAGCATGTTTTCAGAGCTTAAACCATTTCAAATGTATAAAACTTACATGCTTGTTTGTTTGTACACATGGTGTATTATATCTTATTTTTTGTATGTTTTATTGTAGACATCAAATATCAAAATATGTAATACGTAGTCTTCATTTACTTCCTTGATTTACCCGACATTATCATTTGTCCTATGCTATGCAAATTCCGGGACTCTTACACATTATTACTTATCCGCATCAGTTCTTAGGTCTTAGGTGGTCGTCATTACTTCTCCAGTAGAGCCCATTTCTTCAGCTTTAGTATGGATATTTTTTCCATCTTTTGTACATTTTACATATTTGTCAGTTTATGATTCGGAGAAACTAGAATCTGATGTAGTTGATTAATACAGAACTCAAATATTTAGAGAGGAGAGAGGAGAAGAGGATTCTCCTTGAAATGAGATGATTAGATTACAAGTATTAAGAAAATAAATAATAATAGCAAACAGCATTTTATTTCATGATATATCTATGTATATTGTATATTATGCATATTATTTTAAATATGCATCAATCATACGGCTGCTCACCATTTTATATTTTTTGATAGAGTTTGCAAAACACGTCATATGCTTTAATTTTCAACATCAGCATGCATTACAAATTTCGTATAATAAAAAATTGCATATAGTATTGTAAATTGGAAACTGTAAACTGTAAAGCATAATATATAACTTATATATCTAATTTTTATTTTTTTTTATTTTGAATTATTTTACGTGTGTTTAAAAATCACAAAATTACTTTTATAGCGTCTCTATATCTTGCAAAATTCTGTGCGTAGCAATGTTGAACATTCAGAGAGAATCTGTGATTCGAACCATACTTAAGAATTATAGAGTCCATTTTTTGAGGGGAAAATAAGAGATAGGGCTGTAGCTTGGAACTTGGCTTGGAGCTTGGAGAGTTACGATACGATACTGCAAATTGTTTATGATATGAATGAACAAGTTGGTGATTCCACAAATGAATGGAGGCAAGTGACCCTTGTTGACCTTTTGTTCCATCATATGATTAATAGTTATATTATGTGGATGTTTCAATACATTTGAATTCTCCAAAATTATTTTGGTCTCCATCCCTTACACACACATAGATACATAATGTTCCTTGTCATTTTCATGAGACATTATAGTAACATACACGATACACGAGTGTAGCAAAAGTCAAAATAACTGGGTCAGTATATTATAGATACTTGAATTCTCAATCGAAGAATAGCTATGTATCTAATTCAAATGACAATTTAACCAAAAACTAAAATACCCCAGCATAAAATATAACTGCGCTGTGTATGATATTATATGGAAAGTAAATAGCAGAAGTGGAAACTAGGATGTAGCCCACAAAATGAAAGTTGGTTGCATGTTGTATGTTGTACATTGTATTGGTCAATACTTTTGCATGATAATATACATCATGTATAATACATGATAAAGGCTGAAGCAGAGCAGGTGAACTTCAGAATATAAATTTTTCCTAAATGATTACTTGTCTTTTAGATGAAAGGTAAAACATACCCGGTGTTTCAGTTGGTCTCTTACCATTCTTATTTCTTATCACGACATGGTTTATGTGGTTATTGGTTATCCTGACTTTGAAAACACACACACACACACAGCAGAGAGAAACGATGAAGTATGCGTTTCCATGTAAACCGTGCTGTGAAAATACGGATGCACAAAAGGTTCAGTTATTCGGTATTCGGTATTCGGTCTTCGGTCCATTCCATTTTGTTTTTCTTCTTTATTTTCTTCAAGGCACTATACTTAACATGTAAAGCAAGGCCTTTTAGAATCTCTAATATTAGAGCTTCTAAAAGGCCTTGAAGTAAACTACCTTGATTTTCTTTTGTCACTTTTGTCATTTGTCACTCTGTCGTAATAGTTTATAGTTTATAGTTCCAACCAAAGTCGCCCAAAACAAAAAAAAAAACATGTAGAATTTACAAGAGAAAACGAAGATGAAATTTCCCCCGAGAGAAGAGTTTGGATTAAGAAAATTCAAACGTCTTTACCTGTGGCTTGCGGAGGGGTTTACAAAATTAACGAGTGTATAATAATTGTAATTGGACACTATAACGTTACCAAATTCGAATCCGATCCAATGAGATACACGAGGGTAAAAGAAAAGGAAGGCGGAGTAGAAATATGGTAAAACTTAAGAACTGTTTGGGAAAGAAAGCACATGCCAAAATTGCATGTTTGGAATGCGTTACAATTATTCCGGAGTTGTTCTCTCTTGTGCTTATGTTCTACAGCTTTATGCGTGACTTGATAAGCAAGGAATTAACAGCCGAGACTCAAATACAAATCAATCTTGTACCCGATGATGAAGTTGATAGAGATTCAGGCACTGGTGACTTTTCTGATCTCAACGGCGATGGAAATCCATATTTTACTACATCAGCACCTGCACCTATACAAATCTATGCCAATTGTGCAAATCTTTTACATGCCGGAGAAACTTTTGAGGATTATGGTATAAAAATAAACTGCTTTTTTTATTTTTATTTTTTATTTAATGTATCTATTTCGTCTGTGTTAAGAAATTATTATTGACTTATTTTAAGGACGGAATGTGGCGATTGGCAGCGTGACATTTATTTGGTTGTTTCTCTTTTGGTGGCTTAATTGCCTCACTGTGTGTATTTTCTGCTGTTTCAAGAAAAGATCTATTAATTGTGTAACTCTTTCGTTCCGTTTCACTTTATGCTTTAGTAAATTATAAATTTTATGATATGATGATTATTTATTTTTTATTTTCCTGTTGCTCAATATTATATGTGGAAACAGAGTATAATGTAATAATTTTGAATAAACTTATATTATACCTTGGAATTTTTTAATCCCTTTATAAAGTTTTTATTATGGCTCTTCTTTTTAGACTAAATGGGTGAACTTGACTTATGGTATTGCTTGGCTGATTGCAAGTGTACTTGTTCTTACTACTTTTCTTCTCCAGTTATCCGAAGACAAAAAGAAAAATCATGAAATCTGTTACGTCAAATCAGAGATTCAACCTATGTACAAGAAATGTCGTGGCGAGCTGTGTCAAGCAGCCACTGCGAGACTCGTTGCATTTGGATTAGCCACCTTAGGTGCGTGGCTTCACATTCTCTGCTTTGCAGCAGCAATTGGACAAAGTAGTAGAGAGAAAAGGGAGGAAGAAAACAACAGACAAGGGATTTCTACAAATACTCCTCACTGTAATAAGATGAGAGATTCCGAAGTTATGGCTATGGAACTAACAATGGCAATTTTTACAACTCCTATGCGGATTCCGATACCAATACCAGTACCAATATTGCCACGTGATACAAAAAGGCAAGATTGTAAGTGTCAGGAAGTCAAAAATGACGTCAAATCTAAGACCACGTCATCCAAATCATGTAAAGAAAAACTTTTGACGGGTATAAACGATCGACAGATGGAACTCTTTCCAGGCATAACCCCACATGAAAGTTTGCTCTCAATTGTAAGACAGTCGATCAATGGTGGAGACAACCCACCTGAGACTATCAAAGGCATCGTAAAAAATGTTATGGAAGATATTGATGAAGCTCGGTATATGTCCAGTACGGAAATAATTGCATCCTCAAGTTGTGTGTCTGATGTTGATGTACAAAGTGAAGGTGCCGAAGAGTCAGAAGAGCAGAGCGATGAAGACGACGGAAAAGAAGACGAAGATCAAGAAGATGGTGAAAGGAAGAAAGAGATAGCAAATCGAATAACAGAGACAAATTTTCAATAAAAAAAAGGAAAATCGTAAACCGAATCAATAAAGAATTGAATTCAGATCAATTGGGACAACAAATAAAAAAATTCCGAGTTTTTATTGTCATTTCAGTAATTTTGCACCGTACATTTTACATGATAAAGTATTATTTATTTTAATTCTAAAAACGTTTTCATTTTTCATAAGGTAAAAATAATGCATAAATAATAGTTATTAGTTGATAGGCATGCTCAATACTCAATACATTCAGCCATAATGAAACTTGAAACTTGAACACGCAAATTAAACACAATTACTACCACCGAAATGAGGGAATATTAAAGTTGACTTTTTTCTTCAAATTGTGAAATGTAATATTGATATTTCGGAAGTTGCCTTTCCAAATCTGATTCACGTCGTATAAATGGACGAGTGTCTGGTTGATTTTAGTCATTGACGAACTGTAGCTGCGCGTTAGATCTGCCATTTCCAGTTGCACAGCAATCATTTCATTCTCGGTCACTCCCACACGCTTCTCTAACCCCCTGACTCGCTGCTCAAATTTATAGTCGTTTGTATTCTGAAGTTGGTTGATATCATTCTGGGCAATTGACATATTGTTCATCAGCCCAGATATCAACCTGTCTTGATCTTGTTGTTGTTGTGTGTAAGAGGAGGTCAAAGCCTCAAGATTTTTGAGGCGGAACTGAATAGTTTCTGTTAAAAAAAAGTTAGAGAATTTTTTAAGTTTTTAAAACCAAAAATATCATGAGAAACAGGAATTTTTTTCTGAAAACTTAGCATCACAATTTCTTTTTCAAGTTTATAATATTACGATTTTTTACCAATTTGATTAGTTTTTGCATCTATTTGAGACTGAAGATAGTCAATGTCATGCTTAGTTGCAGGGGGGTGAAACTAAAGGAAAAATATTTGATATTTGATAAGACATTAATCACGATAAAACAGGAAATTTTATGTACAGCTCTCCTTTTATAATGCCACTAAAAACTACAGTATGAACTAATATTTTCTTGATAGATATAATAGGATGAAATGTATTCTTACCTTATCACAGATTACAAATGAAAAATAAACCGTAATTAATAAGCAGAGTTGAAGAACTCTTGTAGGAAACTGAGAAAATCCAGCTGCCATTTCCACTTTGCTTTTAAAATGCAAAGTATTAAACAGTATCAATAAGCTCTTCAATAGGCTCACGATATGAAGTGTACGATATTTCCACACTTGTGGAATGATCAGGTAGAGATAAATATATGAATCTTTTGAAGTTGACTTCACTGAATAAAAGTTAGAACTGTTACCAAAAGCTCGGATGAATTCAGTATAAATAGGAAATCAAAAAATGAGTTGTTCCTTGAATAATTCATAACATAAAACATAATCTGAGCATGCAAAGAATGATAAAAGATATTGCGTGCTGATACACTTTTCTATTTTTATGGAATTACGAATAAATAATAGTCATATTCATGTTTCATATTTCATGTTAATGGTAACAAAATCATACATTAAGTACAAATAAAATTTGTATTCGGAGAAAACAGAAAAACCTTCAATCCATTGTGTTGCACGCCATTAACGTTTGATGCAGACAAAATACACGTTTTTTTCTCGTTTTACGGCTGCTTATTCGACATTCGACATAGATATTGATATTGTTTGTTCAGAGTATGTTGCTTGTATAACAGAAAATATTGAGCTGTACTTAGGGTTTACGAGGAAGTTATTTATACACATGTATATTACAAATTACAAGGTATAAAAAATGTATTACTCTGTCTGTAAAGGTCAGTAATAGTGTATGATGCAGTGTCCAGAACTGAAAAATGTCGTGTCGTCGCGTCAATATTTCCTTGTTGGTAAATGTTTAGACAGAAACTTTCAGATTCTGAGTAATTCCAATTTCCAATGACGCACGTCAAAAAATGAATAATCAAAAGGACATTTTGTAGTGGACAATAAACTTTCAATTATTGTATGCCTATACATAACCTAAACATTTTAAAAATTTTGTACGTTAGATATACTTTGATGATATCCAATTAGCTAAAATGCGTGATATTTGTCTGATCTTTATGATTTGTGATATCATCGCGTCTCTAAAAAAAATATCGGAGCTAACGTGAATCTGAAAGCTTTATTATGTGATCCGTTGGTGCAATATGGAATGTAAAGTTGTTTTTGCCTACGATATAATTAACAACAACTGATTGGAAATCTAAAGCATAAGAAACTGTAAATAGGGTATTGTAAAGCAAGGATACTGTTTGAACTATAAACTTGAGACATGGGACTTGGACATTTTACATTTTAGGAGGATGCACAATACACAGTTGTCACATACCGTTTTCATGTTCCATGTATTTAAATTACCTGAGTGGAATGTTCAGTTGTAAACTTTGGAGTTTGGAGCAAAGAAAATATAATGTCTTTTACATAAGTTTCAGTATGGAGTACATACAACATGTAAAATTATTGAGTTTTCAGGCAAACCTATTATTTTTTCAGCGCCTCGCTCGCAAAAACGATGTAAGTACATATACGGTTTCCATAATCGTAAATGATCTTCTGCTGGATGAATCTCAACAGAATAATGTTTTAGGTATATTCAATAATATTCATACTCTGTTGAAATGATGACGTAACTAAATCAAGTTTACTTGATAATTTATGCTTAAGGTGTAATCTTCCTTCTACGTACTTCTATTACCGAGAATGCATCATTATACAGGTTCACATTTTTCTCTTTTTTGTACTGTGTAGATACTTTTAGTATGTCATACAAAAATACTATGCATTTTCCTTGCATTTTCTGCGGGTGAAATACAAAGTTGGCTGCGTTTGTTCCATACCATTTCTTTCATTACGATTTACGAATTTACGATAACTGTTATATTAATTTTTCGTGTTGAATCGTTAGAATTTAAGTATTTTTACGGAGGATAGTTATCATTTTATACTTATTTATTTGTATTACTCAAAGTACTAAAATAGCATATAAAGTATACTAAGCACATTACAACATATTCTAAGTTTTGTTGACTTCTTGATTTTCAACGGACATTGTCAAAGTCAGGAATATATATTCACATTAAATACTTATAAACTAATATAAAGTTGAAGTTACCTATAGTTTGAGTTAAAATGGGTTGTCGAGTGTGGTGTTGTTGCAGTCGAAGAAATGGAGCTAGATTTGTTGGCATACTTGATTTGGTAACTATGATTGTTTGCTTTTGCTATTCATTATTTCCAATTTTACTTATGTACATACTACATACATAATACATACTCCGAACTCGTAAGCTCAAAATTTCTCAACTTTTAAAAATTTTTTAATCATATTTATGTATTATAGATTTTGGGAATAGCTGGGATTGTTGGAGTTGGCTATTTGCTCGTTGAACGGACAGGTTTAGAAGAACAACATGAGCCATTGCCAAATCCGTCAATGTCTATGATAAATCAAGTACAATTGACTGACTCTCAAGAAGCACAAATATTGGCCCTTGGACTTGTGGTACCTTCCCTTATGACGCTTTTCACTGGATTGGTAATTTTAATTTCTGTTGGAAAAAACCACATTTGTACCGGAAAATTGGCCTATATTCTAAACATCCTCTTGGTTGTTTCTCTGATTGGAAGTTTCATCATACTTTTCATCACTGGAGTACATTGGATTGAAATTACACCTCTACTCATTCTTGGTGTGATACAAAGCTTCTTTGTCTGTGAGCTTCAAGACTTTGTTCGCAATGACTTATCAATTGAATCCGTTTAAAAGGATAATTGAAGGACCTTTTTGATCTGCTTACTGTATTTTCACCACAGAGCTAGAATTTTTGTAAGTCTTTAAATTACAATACTTTATTAATTTATTAAGGGATTAAGCATTTATAATGCGTGTGTGTATTGTTTTAAGTTAAGCAGTTCACAATGACTGCATAAGTATTCAGTACGGAATATGCTATTTAGGCTATATTATGTATTCTTTCTGAAGAAGATGTATTCTTGTTACTTATTATATTAGAATTGCCTTTAAACTATTGACTATTGATTAAAAAATCTCAGCTACAAAAAGTTTATGTCTTCTAATTTTACATTTTGTATAATATATTATTACATTAAACATGAGTTGTAAACTGTTTTAGGATTTATCATAATATTTTATTACTTATTATGTATAGTGGTAATACTCAAGAAACTACATACACAAAGATCTGCTGAAATATGATGTTTTATGTGTCCAATCTCCCATTTTCTACGCATTTATTATTTATATAAAAGTATTAAGTAGCTATACGTACAAAGGATACACTTAAGTGTTTTAAGACTCGTTGGATCTTTGGCAATTAATTGATTCAAACATTACATTTGTTATGAAAGTACCAAAATATATTATAGATTATAGTATACATTTCTGTATCTCATGAATATTTAAAAATGGTATGTACTGCTCGTTATTGTTTTAATGATAGTGGTATAAGGTAAAAACTATAAGTACGTTGAAATTTCAATAACGGAAATGAAAGTCTGAAATTCACAAATCATGTTAAAAATATACAGAATATATTGATATTTGATGTTAAATATTAAATCCTATTTATAAATATATTATATATGAACTACAAACGTGGTAACAAAAAAATTAATACCGAACTATTTTAGATAAGCTCGCACAAAATGTATTTTGGAACGTCTCAATTAGATTTTTTATCTAAAGTGGAAGAGTTTTTTTAAATAAGAAAACATAATTTTTTACTAGGTCTCTCGCACAACTCACCATTTTCAGTTAATAATATATATATGTAACTGTTTAAAGTTTACTCGACTGTTTAGTGTTTATGCTTAGTAATATGTAATATATGTAAGTAATAAATGTTTTGTCTATGTAAGTCCAATTAGCTGCCCAAAGTAGCTATTTTAGTTTTCATTTTATGATTTTAATGTTATAGTTTCAAACGCTCATAACGTTATTCATGTGAATAATTATGATTATCATATAATTCTGCTTTTTATTCTGTTACATTATCTATTCGTTTATCAGTGCAGTGTTACTGATCATTCGATTAAAAGTAATGTTATATAAATAACAAATAATTATGTATTTCAATCTGTTTGACAACTTGATAATAATTTATACTGATTATTGATCAATACTGTGTGTATTAATTTTGACTCTGTAAATATACTGTGACTTTTGAGATACTAATTTTTGTACTTTCGCTCTGTGAGGTTACACAAATGTTTTTCATTTTATTTTAGTGTGATTAAAATTATTTACTATGTAAACAAACAAACGTTCAGTACAACTTGCACTCAATAGTCCATCAATTTGACAAAATTTTCTAATAATATGATTATAGTTTAGTTCAAGCATCTTGTTTACTGGGGTGAAGGTATATTATCATTTATCATAAACTCCACACATGACAAAATATAGATATTGACTTTTCTGAATACATATTTGAAGGTTTACATGTAGCTGATATTTTTGATTTCCCACAACGCTTGTAATCTATATAAAATAAATGACAATATTAAGACTCACTGCATTTTACACAGGAAAGTGCATTCATGTAATAGAGCGTGTGGGAAATGAAACTAGTAGTTTTCAGCAATTAGTGATAGAATTTGTAAAAAATGAAAACTTTTCTATATACACAAACTTATCTATTTTTATTTTTTACACATAAAACCTATTACAAATTTTCCATTGTGCACATTTTTATACAGAGAAGTGCAATCGTACTCAAATTTTTATCACTGGCTACGAGTTGTTTATAACAGAGGTTTGTCCACTTCAACTCGTTCGGACATTCATACCTGCACTGCATAAAAGATGAGAGAAAAACAAGAAAATTTTGTGTACTATGTTTGTATTTGAAAAGGATGAGGAAAATAAAGGTAATAAGTTAAGGTAATAAGTCAAATCACAAATCACACATCCTGCACATTATATAGAATCTAGAATTGCATTACATATCCATTGCCCTGTTACAGTAAAAACTGTAAAAACACTCCATGTAAATGCGAATATTGACAAACAAAAATGATAACTGTCAAAATAAACGAAGTTTGAATAGGTTAATTAAAATGATTAAAATATTATGCCCACAAGCATGCCAAAGAAAAGAGAAATCTTGTTGTAATTCTTCTACATCAGTCATCTGTACTAATGACTAAGTATGAAGTAGAAGTATAACAAAAGTAACAAAATATGATGTAGAATATTTATCATATGGATTGATATTTGATATGGTACAGTAGAGTACAGAGAGATGATGATACAGAGGTGTGGACTCAAGTCTCAAGACGCACTGAACAACTTTTTCGAGCCTCGAATCGTCTTGTGCATTATATTATGCACATTACAATGTTATTCCGTACAAATCTGTAATATGTGATATGTGCGACGAATCTGTATAAAATATAAAGTGGTATAAACGATCAGGGTATAAACATATTGTTTCTAGTGCGAGGTGATAATTAGTAAATGAAGCATAATTATTAGCAGAGGAAAATTAAGGTAAAAATCGAAAATGAGGCATTATAGATTACAATCAATATGATAATGTGATGATGAGAATTACGCATAAGGTTGATGATGATTTTTTGCTATGAATAATATACATACAAGCACACGAGATCTATTCAATTAGAATATCAAGAAAAGCTTTTACAAAGTCGTAGTTTTCAAACTTCAAACACTACATTAATATGAGGTCAAGGGAAAATTCTTGATACTTTTGAAGGTATCGAAAGAGATTCGACGTGGATATTTTATGAATATAATATACCCATGAATGCAGATCGACGTGGAATTTGGAATTGTATACATTTATGTAAAATGTAAACTTACACACATCATAATTTTGTGTAGTTTGTCAAACTTTGTTATTTTGCTTTACTGTACAGACGTGTTTCATCTTCCTTGTCCTTCTTCATTCTTATAAATTCCAAAAGGAATGTTTCACAAAAGTGAATTCTCTATGTATCTATCTCAGCGTTGTATGAAATTAAGCGTTGTTTCTTTCCTTCTCCTGATTTATACATTGCAATTATATAACATATGAGAGATGAGAGTGTGAACACCACGAATAGCTTAGCTATAAACTACAAGAATACATTATTGTCTCTAACAAATACAAATCATGAGTTTAGTCTGACAGACCAAGTCTTTGCCGTATAGTGTCACATAAAATGTATTCATACTACAGCATATTTTTTGGATCTTTGTACAACGAATGTGTTTATTCTTTTCAACTTTCAATACTACTTTGTCCAATATATGATTTTTTTACATAATACGGAGTCAGGAGATGGTATACAACATATATATATATCCTCCTTACTCATTATATAACACCGCAGACATGGTTGATAGTTGATAGCCATGCAATACATTTACCTAACAAGACACGAGACATTTTACGTGTATACTACAGTATATGTACATTGATTTATCAGCAATCAACATACATTCACACACCGTATACAAAAGTAAAACTATGTTTGAGATTTGGTAATGAAAAAATTCTACTTGAAGGTCACACATTATTATATACATATAAAGAGTAAAGAGTTGGGTTTCAATTCATTAATTGTTTCAACTTCTCTTTACAACGCACATGCAGCGTACAGCGTACATTGTACATAAGTATATTACCTGTTTATGGAATCAGACTTGGTATCTGAGTCTGTCGGGAAAAGGAGAATGAGCTTAAGGTCTTCCGTTGTTGAATTTGCAAAACAACAAAAACTA